>CANXME010000965.1:0-61230 GCA_948144175.1 Closterium sp. NIES-65 | reverse complement strand
CGAAATCTTACTTGCAGAAAACACCCCTAGCGACTTTCGGCGCGCGAGCGCTCGAGGGCATCCTGGTTGACCGGGTATTTCGTGGCCCTTCCGCGATTTCGTGGCCACGCGGCTCCTCCCGTGATTCTGCGGCCACCGTGGTCCTCCCGCGATTTCGCGGCCACCGCGGTCGTCCTCCCGCGATTTTGCGGCTCCCACAGTCCCCCGTGGTTTCGCGGCTCCCACGGACCCCCGTGGTTTCGCGGCTCCCGCGGAACCCCGTGTTTCGCGGCTCCCACGGACCCTCGTGGTTTCGCAGCTCCCACGGTCGGCTCCGCCAAAGCGAGGACGGGGGCCAAACACAACTCTCGTTGACAACAGTAAGTCTGGAGACTCTGGGGCTCGACTTGCCGGTTCTGGGGGTGCTGCTGCTGGTGGCGCTGGTCCTGGAGGTGCTGGTGCTGGAGGTTCTGGAGCTGGTGGAGGTGTTGGTACTAGAGGTGCTGAAACTGGAGGTGCTGGCACAGGAGGTTCTGGAGCTGCTGGAGGGTGCTAGTATTGGAGGTGTTGGCATAGGAGGTTCTGGAGCTGCTGGAGGTGCTAGTACTGGAGGTGCTGGCGCTGGAGGTTCTGGGGCTGCTGGAGGTGCTGGTACTGGAGGTGCTGGCGCTGGAGGTTCTGGAGCTGCTGGAGGTGCTAGTACTGGAGGTGCCGGCGTTGGATGTTCTGGAGCTGCTGGCGGTCCTCGCGCTGGGGGCTGCTGGAGCTTGGAGTTCTGGAGCTGCTGGAGGTGCTGGAGCTACTTGTGCTGGTGGCAGTGCACAGTCGCGACTGTTATTCGCTCCGCCGTCACCTTCGTCTCTACCACCGCCTGACTCCGTGCTTCGCCAGGTTCTTAGCCTCCTGTCTTCTACTGGTCTTCTATTACAGCCTAGCTCCCCTCTCACTGCTCCTTCTCCTTACACTGAGCAGACAAGAGGTCTTGCGTTGTGAGCCTGCGTCTCGTCTTGTCTCGCCTGTTCGCACTGTCCACACTGGTCGTAATTGGTCGCCGTGTTCCTCGTGAGCATCCGCCGGCTGTCCCCGGCACGCACCTCATGGCATTGCGTCCTTCCTCTTCTCCGCAGCGTGTTCCCCTACCGTCCCCTCCTGCGTCTTCTCTGCCTGACGTTCCAGACCTTGAGTCTGACCGGCTCGTGGTGCTTCCCCTACCGTCATACGTCTACTTGCCACAGTTGTCACTGACCCTTCGTTTGAGTCCACTACTGCGTCTACTTTAGTTGCTGAGCTTGTTGAATTCGCTGCTGCCTGTCGTCTAGACTACGCTGCTAGTCTTGTTGCAGAATCTGAGTCTGTCTGTCCTCCGTCTGTCGGGGGTGAGTGTGCTCTTGGCACGGACATCCTTGAGGACAGGCAGGAGGACTTTGAGTGCTTTTGGGTTGCTGTACCTCCTCTCAGCCATGCTGCTTGCCCCTGAGGGAGACCGGATGCTCCAGACATCCCGACCACAAGCTCTTACGCTGAGGCGATCGCGGGTGAGTACTCCTCTCAGTGGCAGTCAGCCATGGACGCAGAGATGGCATCCTGGAAGTCCACGGGCACTTACCTTGATGAGGTTCCCCCTCCTAGGGCGAACATCGTCGATGGCATGTGGATTTCTAGGGTGAAGCGACCGCCGGGTTCTCCGCATGTCTTCAAGGCTCGTTACGTTGTACGAGGCTTTAGTCAGCAGCACGGAGTTGAAGCCTTCCAAACCTTCTCCCCCACCCCAAAGATTACCACACTTCGGGTGCTGCTGCACGTCGCCGCTCAGCGTGACTACGAACTTCACTCTCTCGACTTCAGCACATCGTTCTTACAGGGCAGTCTGTCTGAGGAGATCTGGCTGTGCCGCCCACCTGGCTTCACTGGGTCGTTCCCTCCTGGTACCCTGTGGAGCCTCCGTCGACCGGTCTACGGTCTCTGCCAGGCGCCTCGTGAGTGGCACGACACACTAAGGACGACGCTTGCGGCTCTTGGGTTCGCCCCTTCCACTACTGACCCGTCACTGTTTCTGCGCACCGACACTTCGCTGCCGCCATTCTACATCCTCGTATACGTCGACGACTTGGTTTTTGCCACTGCTGACACTGAGGCTCTCGCCCTGGTGAAGTCGGAGATGTAGAAGAGACACACGTGCACAGACCTGTGTGAGCTGCGCAGTTACCTTGGCTTGCAGATCACACACGACAGAGCACGCTGCACCATCACACCGACTTAGTCACACATGGTGCAGCAGGTCATTTAGTGCTTCGGCTTCATCTGGTCCTCGCCACAGCCCACTCCTCTTGCTACAGGTCACTCACTCTCAGCTCCACCTTCGGACGAGTCCCGCAGAGCCGAGTGGTCCGCACCCAGAGCTAGTGGGCTGCCTCATGTACCTGATGACCTGCATTCGACCTGACTTTGCGTACCCTCTTGGCCTTCTGGCTCTCTACGTGGCTCCTGGTAGGCACTGAAAGGTGCACATGGATGCTGCTAAGAGGGTACTGCGCTACTTGTGCAGTACATCGGGCATGGGGCTCGTGCTTGGAGGACGGGGTGACGTTGTCATCACTGGACACTCTGACGCGTCTTGGGTTGACGGCCTGGCTAAGCAGCGGTCGTCACAGGGTTACACCTTCAGCCTTGGCTCCGGCTCTGTTTCCTGGCGGTCTACACGCTCGTCTTCTGTTCTCAGCTCCAATTGTGAGGCTGAGATCTACGGTGTTAGAATCTGGCAGTAGGAATGATTGCTTTGAGCAGCATGAGGAGTACAAGTAGGGAAACCCTAAAGTGTTGTACCCCATATGAGCTACCCCACTATAGCCTACACAGACTGTAGCATATAAGTTTTGATACACCCCCATAGGCAAAGTGGGGGAGAACAAAAGGTCACAAGACCAATCAAGAGAAGCAAAGCAAGCTCAGGGTGGATCACGACGTTCACCACACATTCCGAGCACAAGCAAGCGGCACAAGGGCCAGTTCACATGCAAGATTATAGATAAAGGAGAACAAACAAGACAGTGATCACAACTTAGCAATTGTAAGGAGGCAGGTGTATATAGAGATCACAGTACATGCAAAGTAAAGAAGTGAGCAAGTGAGGCAAAGTGGGAACAAGCCCTAAAACAGTGCAGAACCGCTGATGATCACAAGGCTGAAGTGCCTTGGTAAAGATATGAGTAGTGTTGGCTTGAGAGGCCACGTAAAACAAGACGAAGCTAACCATGCTGCTGCAACTCTCGAGCAAGCGAACAGCGATGTGCTTCGTATCTGTGCCTCCAGTCTCTGCTCGCGACACAAAGCAAGCATTGCCTTGTTGTCGACATACAGAACTAGAGGAGGAATGAGACGTCTCGCCCAGGTCGATCAGCAGGTAGGTGTGCCAACGCAGCTCCTGTGCAGCCATGGCCCCTGCGTAGATCTCAGCCTCACAACTGAAGCTGAGAACAGAAGACGCTCGTCTTCGCTGCCGCCGTGGGAAGTGAAGGTGACTTCGCTGCCCCTTTGCTGCCGTCGACATACAGGAGGATGCAGACGAGCGGCAGCTCCAACTCCAGCAGCACCACCAGCAGCTCCAGCAACTCCACTACCACCTCCAGCGCCCGCACCCGCCGCATCTCCAGAACCTCCAGCACCGGCGCCACAAGCGCCAGCACCTCCAACAGCTTCAGAACCTCCAACGCCAGCACCCACAGCAGGACCTCCAGTCCTAGCAGCTCCAGTACCTCCAGTACGAGCACCTCCGGGACCAACTGCCCCAAGAAATCCAGTAGAAACACCTCGAGTTGTAGAGTCAGCAGCTCCAGCACCTCCCGCAATAGGGCCCCCAGCTTCAGCAGCGCGACCCTGATGGCCTAACGTACCACTCACGCAGTTGCTGTGGGGAGAGTGGGAGACAACAACGATGAGGGCAGCGGGCGAGACACCAGCAGAGCGACTACGGAGACGGCCACTCCAGGGAGACTGCTCACCAGACGCCTCAGCGCCCCCAGGTGCAGCACCCCCAGACTCAGTACCCCCCGGCTCAGCAATCCCAGGCTCAACACCTCCAAACTTCGCACCCACAGGCTCAGCACCCCTAGGCTCCGCACCCTCAGGCTCAGCACTCCCAGGCTCCGCACCCCCAGGCTCAGTACCCCCCAGGCTCTGCACTCTCAGGCTCAGCACCCCCAGGCTCTGCACCCCCAGGCTCCGCACCCCCAGGCTCAGCACCCCCAAAAAGCAGCACCCAGAGCAAGACCACCCCCAGCAGGACCTGAGTCACCAGTCACATCAAACCGGTGCAGTCAAGGGAGGAGGGTCTACCTGAGACACACTTGAAGGAGCAGGACCGGGAGCGGGGAGGGGGTCTACCTGGGGAGGACCTGGAGCAAGGAAGAGCGGCGGGCGGGGGGGAGGGGTAGTGCGGTAGGGGAAGAGACGGTAAAAGTGAACCGCCTCGTCAAACATGACATCCTGAGAGGGGAAGACACGTCGCGAGGTGGGGTGGTAAAACTGCCAACCAGGCGCGTCTAGGACAAAGCCAAGGAAGACACAGGGAACACCGCGGGCGGAGAGCTTGTCTGCGGTGGTATCGCGGATAAAGGCACGAGAACCCCTGACCTGGAACACCGACGCATCGCCAAGAGCACACTCACCTGCGACGGACGGAGGACAGACATACTCAGACTTAGCAACAAGACTAGCAGCGTAGTGTAGGCGGCAGCGAGCAGCGAAGTCGACAAGCTCAGCAACTAGGGCAGACGCAGCAGTGGACTCAAAGGAAGGGTCACTGACAACAGTAGCAAGGAGACGCGTGACAGTAGGACTGGCAGCACGAAGGGAGTCCGACTCCGGGTCAGCAAGGACAGGAAGAGAGGACCCAGGAGGAGAAGGCAAAGGGGCACGCAGCGGAGCAGTGGAGGGACGCAGAGACATCCGGTGCGTGATGGGGACAGGGGGAGGACGCTGACGCGAACCACAACCACTAGTGCGAGCAGCACGGACGGGCGACGCAGGACGAGTCGCAGGCTCACGACGCTCAGCAAGACCTCCAGTAAGACCAGTGTAGGGAGAAGGAGCAGGCAGAGGAGAGGTATGCTGTAACTGTGACTCGGAATGGACAGGCGGTGGACACTCTAAGGGAGGAGCCGAACTAGTAGAGGGCGGAAGACCAAGAACCTGCTCAAGGAGCTTAATGAAGTATGGCCGCGGCCGCTCAGCACCACCAGCACAAGAAGGGACAGCACCAGCACCCCGAACGACAGCATCAGCGCCAGCAGCACCCCTAGCTCCAGTAGCGCCAACTCCAGCACCCTCAGAGGCACCAGCACCAGAAGCACCCTCAGTAGCTCCAGCTCCAGCCGGACCACCAGAAGACGCGGCAAGTCCAGCTCCAGCACCCCTAGTAGAACCAACGCCCGCAGCACCACCAGCTCCAGTACTAGAAGCACCCGCAGGCCTAGCAGCTCCAGTACTCCCAGTACGAGCACCTCCGAGACCCACGGCACCAGCACCCTCAGCAGCAGCAGAACCTCCAGCGCCTGCAGCACCTCCAGCTCTAGCAGCACGCCTCCAGCGCCGGGCAAACCACTCACGTAGCTCCTGTGGAAAGAGTAGCTCCCGTCGGGACGAAGCACCCGAAGAACCTCCAGGCCCAGCACCGCTAGATGCCACACGAGCAGGCCCAGTACCCTCAGACTCTGCACCCCCAGACGCAACACCCCCAGGCTCACCACCCCCAGGCGCAGCACCCCCAGGCTCAGCTACCCCAGGCTCAGCACCTCCAGGCGAAGCACCCCTGGGCTCAGCACTCCCAGTCGTAGCACCCCTAGACTCAGCACCTCCAGGCTTAGCACCCCCAGACCTAGCACATGTAGGCTCAGCACCCCTAGCAGCACCAGAGTACACAGCTACCTTGACTGGCTCGACTGCGTCTACCTGAGACACACTTGAAAGGGCAGGGCCTTGAGGGGGGAGGGGGTCTACCGGAGGGGGACCTGGCGTAAAGAAGAGCAGCGGCGGGGGGGAGGGACGCAGTGCGGTAGGGGAAGAGACGGTAGTAGGGAACCGATTCGTCAAGCGTGACGTCATGGGAGGACAGAACACGTCGCAAGGTGGGGTGGTAGAACTGCCAGCCTGGCGCGTCAGGGGGGAAGCCAAGGAAGACGCAAGGAACAGCACGAGGGGACAACTTGTCCGTAGACAAGTCGCGGACAAACGCCCGAGATCCCAAGACACGGAACGCAGACGCATCGCCAACCTTCCCCGTCCACCGCAGAATAAGGGAGGTCTCCAGCATGGAGATCGGGGCTGAAGGTTGATCTGATGCGCCGCGTACCGAACCGCAAACGGCCACAGAAAATGGGGGGCAGCCACATGGACCATGGACGTACGAGTGACGTCCATGACCATGCCAATGCGGCGCTCAGCAATCCCATTTTGCTGTGGAGAGTCCGGAAGCGTGAAGGTCTGGCGGATGCCTCGTGCACGACAGAAGGCTCGCAGAAGGTCAGAGGAGAACTCTCCGCCTCTGTCGGAGTGCAGACGCAAAACAGGAAAGTCCGAGCCGAAACTCTCTCTGAGCTAGAGACAAGCTGCACGGATCGAGGCGATCAACACCTCAGTGACCTCATCCTTGCTGCACAAGGGGAAGACTGTGGAGTAACGCGAGTAGTCGTCAACAACCAGCAGGAGGTAACGCTCGTGACCCTGTCCACGGACATGGGCTGGGCCCCACACGTCCATGTGAAGCGTCTGCAGCGGAGCCTCTGTCCGAGGAAACTCGACGAGCAGAGCGCTGCCGGCCCTCGACGCAGGGGACGCAGGTAGGGGCCGGCCCCGGAGGAAGGGGAGGTAGGGACTGGGGGAGACCAGAGACTAGGACACGGGAGGCCATGCCTCGAAGACGAGGCAGGGAGGGGTGACCAAGGCGGTGGTGCCAGAGGAGAGTCTGGTGAGACAGGAGACGACACGAGCAGGGGGCATACTCAGGACCAGACCTGGACGCTGCAGCAAACACCTGACCCGACGCGGCTACCTGATCAGACTCAGCGACCGGAGGAGACTCAGTAGTCAGTTTGTACAGGCTCGACCCCGGCTGACGCGTAAATGTGGCCAAGTGACGGCCCGTCCGAGCACACGTACAGTGGGTCACTTGCTGACTCGCAGGAGTGAACTAGTGAACCTCTCCATCCTGGAGGTCAGCACCACTCACTAAGTTCGTAGAGAACGAGGGGAGGTAAAGACCTGACAGGGTGCCAGAAGGGGCCGTCGGACATGGTAGGACAGTGGAGAAGTGGGCAAGGACAAGAGCCCAAGAGGGGTCTGCCAGGGAGACTGCCACTGGCCGTCTAAGCGGCGTGAGCGTGGTGCGGTCTTGAAAGAAGGAGCGGGAAGCACCCGAGTCAAGGGTGAAGGTGTGGGTGGCAGGAGCCGACGCGATACCTGAGAGCGCAGACTCACCACCACCTGGGGCAGCAGACTCACTGGCACCTAGAGCAGCAGCCTCACCAGTACCTAGAGCAGCAGCCTCACCAGTACCTAGAGCAGCAGCCTCACCAGTACCTAGAGCAGCAGCCTCACCAGTACCTAGAGCAGCAGCCTCACCAGCACCTAGAGCAGCAGCCTCAATGCCCGGGTCAGGCGGAACACACAGGTAACAAGTACCCCCATCACTAGTAGGCAATGCATACATGGTAGTGAGAATGGCATCATAGTCAAGACCATAGATATCTACCCTCTGCCCAAGTAGCTGCACCCAATCGGGGAGCTCAGCCTCGTCGCCAAACTCCGTACGCCAGGCGTCGCTCAGCCGGGCGAAGCAGCGGGACTCTGTATGACCAGGCGTCCCGCAAGGCTGGCCAGTGCGAGCACCAGTGCGAATGACGTATGGACAGCGAGTAGTACCATGTGACCCTCCAAGCTGAGCGTACCACTCACGAAGGTGCTGGGGCGAAAGGACCGCGCGCGGACGACGCGACACCTGCACCTGGGCACGCGAAGCAGCTCCCGAACTACTCACTCCAGGACGACTCCCACTGCGGTCACCCCGACAACCCCAGGTAGCGTACCACTCACGAAGCTCCTGGGGCGAAAGGACCGTGTGCGGACTACGCTGCAGCTGCACCTAGCCACTACAAGCAGCTCCTGAACTACCCATGTCAGAACGACTCTCACTACGGCCACTCTGACAACCCCAAGTAGAGTACCACTCACGATGCTGCTGGGGGGTGAGGGACTCACGCGGACGGCGCTGGAGCTGCATTTGGCCAGGCTAGGAGAAGTAGCAGTAGTAGAGAGAGCAGTAGTAGCAATAGTAGCAGTAAGAGCAGGAACAGCAGTGCTCACCAGTGGCAAGAAGGGTAGGAGTAAGACAGCGGCAGAGGTGAGGCCGCCACTATCGCAGGGCGAGGGCACCGCAGCTGCTGCAGGGACTGCTGCTCCAGAGACCAGGGGCAGCTGCAGCAGTGGCAGCGGCTCCAGGGTCCAGGGTGCCGCGGTGGACAGGGGCGGCGGCGGCTGAAGGTGTCAGCTGCGGCGGCGGCTGCGGATGTCGCCTGCGGTGGCTGCTGCTGACGGCGGCGGCGGCTGCCACGGTAGTGGTGGCGGCGACTGCTGCTGTCGGAGGTGGCGGCTGCTGCAGTCGAGGCAGGGGCGGCGGCGGCGGACACAGTAGTGGCGGCGGCGGCTGCTGCCGTCGGCGGTGGCTCCGGCAGCTACTGTCGGCGGCGGCGGCGGCTGCCATCGGTGGTGGTGGCTGCTGCGGCCGGGGCAGGTGCGGCAGCGGCTGAGGAGGGGGCGCGGCGGGCCACAAAGGGGCCGAGAGAAGGGCCACGAGGGGCCGCAAGGGTGGGCAGCGAGGCGCCGCGAGGGCGGCGCGACGGGGCCGCGAGGGGCCGCTCAGGAGCCGCGAGGGGCCGCGAGGGCGGCGCGACGGGGCCGCGAGGGCGGCGCGGCATGGCCGCAAGGGCCGCACGACGGGGCCGCGAGGCCGGCACGACGGGGCCGCGAGGGTGGCGCGAAAGGGCCGCGAGGGCGGCGCGACGGGGCCGCGAGGGCGGCGCGACGGGGCCGCGAGGGCGGCGCGACGGGGCCGCGAGGGCGGCGCGACGGGGCCGCGAGGGCGGCGCGACGGGGCCGCGAGGGCGGCGCGACGGGGCCGCGAGGGCGGCGCGACGGGGGCCGCGAGGGCGGCGCGACGGGGCCGCGAGGGCGGCGCAACGGGGCCGCGAGGGCCACGCCACGGGGCCGCGAGGGCGGCACGACGGGGCCACTAGGGGCCGTGAGAGGGGCCGTGAGAGGGGCCGCTAGGGGCCTAGAGGGGCCGTGAGAGGGGCCGCTAGGGGCCGTAAGAGGGCGCGACTCGGGCAGGGGCTAAGCGCGCTCTGGGCAGGAAAAAAAATTTGATATTCGGTGGGCCCTAGGAAAAGTTCCTACTAGGGAACCTGCTCGATACCATGTGAAAACTAGAACGAGAGAAATGATTGCATTGAGCAGCATGAGGAGTACAAGTACCAAACCCTAAGGTGTTGTACCCCATATAAGCTACCCCACTACAGCCTACACACACTATAGCATATGAGTTTGACACCCCCTGCTACTCTCGAGCATAGGGCAGGGGCACCAGGTGCTCGATCCCCTTCTTGATGAAGAGTTCCTTGAACTATGTTGAGAAGAATTCTACCCCACCATATGTTTGGAAGCTCTTCAGCTTTTGTCCCGATTGATGCTCTGCTCGCTTCATCCAAGCCACGAAACATTCGAAGGCAAGGGAGCGACAGTCAGTGTTGACGGCCAAGACGTGGCGAGTGCATGCGACGATGAAGAATAGGGTATAATATTCATCGTCAAGTCCTTCTTGGCTGAGAATCATGAAGTCGCTATAGACTTTCTCAAGTGGCTCGTGGCAATTATAGCAAGGAGGCAAGTCTGGGAAAGGTTTGTGGGAGAGCGACGCGGTGGGGCAGACGGTGCACGGCGGGTTGGCTGAGTCTGCTATGAGGGAGCCTCCTCGACGGAGTAGTAGTGCGTCTTTGTCAAAGACCCCAACCTTGAGGGAATTTTTAAGAGTGACGTGAGGAAGATGTTCGAGTCGCTGATGCCAAATTTGTGGTTCTGCGCGATAACCGATGGTCTTCTAATAGAATTTGTGTATGTCTGCTTCGTCCCGCTGCCCGTGTTCAGGTCCCTTGTCGACGGCAGCGTCGATGTCTGCTGCAAAGGCTCGAATGGAGTCTTGTTTCAACTCGGCGTCGAGAATTTTGATGACGTCATCCGTGTCTCCCGTGTGAACAGGATCACCTGTGATGAGCATTTGCGAAAAGGATGCTGCCTCAGGCCATTCGGAGGCGGGGATTTCTTTCATCGGAATGCAATAGTAGCTGTAATTGTAGCCGATGACCTCAATCGATTGGGACCCTTGCTCTGGTGGCGGCGCTTCCTCGATAGGGTTAGGTAATTCCGCTGCTTCCCCGAAGAATTTGTAAGCCACCTTTTCTGACTCTTCTTGTACGTTCTTTGGTGTGTCAGGATCATAATGGTCCAAAAGAGGAGGTCTGCCCCAGCTTGTGCCGCATGTTGCCCAATAAGGATCGACTTCGGCAGCGGGTTTCGGGCGGAAGACCTGGAGCTTCTCGGTAACCACATTCGTTGGGAGCTTGGAGGTTCCCCAGCCCCCTTCGGTTGCTGACTCCCATCGGTGCTGATGGAGCAGTGCGCTGCCCCCCCTAGACACAGGGAAGGCAGTGTGGAGCAGGCGAGGGTGGGAGGGGAGGGAGAACTCTATGAAGACCAGAGAAAACATACCGTTTGTGCATTGCCCGAAGGCGCTGCACGGACGGGTGACCAAGTCGGTGGTGCCAGAGGACGGTCTCGTGCGCCAGAGAGCGGCACGAGCAGGGGGCCAACAGCTGACCTGACGCAGACGCAGACGCAGCTACCTGAGGGGACTCAGTAGTCAGTGTGTACAGGTCCGACCCTGGCTGCCGAGTGAAGGTCGCCAGGTGACGGCCCGTCCGAGCACACGTGCAGTGTGTCACACGCTCGTAGGCAGGGGTGAACTGGTGGACACCCCTGTCCTGGAGCGCACTATCCGCCACCAAGTTCGTAGAGAACGAGGGGAGGTAGAGACCGAACCGTGTGCCCGACGGGACGGCCGGACAGGGGAGGACAGTGGAGGAGGTCGCAAGGACTGGACCCCCAGAGGGGTCAGCGAGAGAGACAGCAACGGGCCAAGCAAGCTGCTCAAGAGCAGTGCGGTCACGAAAGAAACAGCGGGAGGCACCTGAAGTCTAGTGTAAAGGTGTGCAGTGCCGCAGTCGACTCAGTACCAGGGGGGGGCAGACGCACCAGCACCTAGAGCAGCAACCTCACCAGCACCTGGGGTAGCAGACACTCTAGCACCTAGAGCGGTAGCCTCACCGGGTCGAATGCCTGGGTCGGGCGGAACACGCAGGTACTGGGCACCCTCTCCACTAATAGACATCACATACATGGCAGAGAGAATAGCATCAACGTCTAGAGCAAAGATATCAATGTTTTGCTTCATCAGATCAGCCCAGCGGGGCAGCTCAGTGGCGTCAGGGAACTAAGTACGCCAAGCGTCGTCGAGGCGTGAGAAGCAGCGCTGCGTGGGGTGCGCCCTCCCACACGTCTGACCAGTGCGGTCACCAGTGCGGATGACGTACGTGCAGCTAAGGTCACCCCCCCCCCCCCGTGCTGAGCGTACCACTCACGGAGCTCCTGGGGCAATGGAGAATGCTGCAGGCTCTAGTCACCGCTAGTGCCTCCACGACCACCACGGCCGCCGCCACCTTCTCGACCACCTCCTCCCTTGCCGCCGCCGCGCCCACTGCCGCCCCCACCACCGCCCCCGCCCGTGCCACCTCCCTCGCCGCTGCCGCCACCACCCTCACCTCTGCCACTAGCCCCCCCAGTCCCACAACCACCCCCACCGCCGCCACCACCCCCACCACCGCCTCCCCCGCCGTCACATCCGCCTCCCTTGCCCCCTTTGCCCTTGCCGCTGCGGCGCCCACTCGAAGCAGACGCAGCTCCGACCTTCTCAGAACCAAGGAGGTTGACAGCAGAAGCAGAGGCTAAAGATGGAAGAAGGGGGGAAGGGGAACACCCCTCAAAGAAAGGGGTGCGGGGGTCGCCACGAGAGGCACCTACAGCGACTATGCTAGCCTCAGCTGCAAGCAGTTCCTTCTCGAGGAGGGCAATGGTGAGCTCAGTGGGGAAGCGAGCTAGGAAGTGATCCCTGATAGCACGCAGAGTGTCAGGGAGGCGGGTGACTAGGTGGTAGAGAGTGAGCCAGAGCGAGGGAGGGTTCTTGGCAAGGAACTCGTCGGGCATGGCGGCACTAGTACGGAGGTGCGTAATGAGGTCAGCGACTGTTTGGAACGAGGCCAGGTCGGGAAACAGGTAGGGGAGTGAGAGACGGCCTAGCGCGGCAGAGGCAGGTGAGGAGTAGCGGGCAACGACAGCAGTGTACAGTGCCTGTGCAGTCTTGTGCTGGCCAAAGTGCTCGCGCTCATCTATCGGCAGGGAGTTGCGAATTCGCGAAGCGAGCGTGGGCGTCACGATTCTGCCACTGTGAGCAGGCAGTGCTGTCAGCAGAAGCAGCATGAGCAGTAACATGGCCTAGGGCGTGATCGTACAGTGAGATGTCCTCCTTGGCAGTGAGCTGTAGGAAGAGGTGTAGGTCATCTAGCCAGGTTTCGAACTTCACAGGGCGGCCCTCAGCATCGAAAGCTAGCACAGGAGGGCTAGCCATAGCAGTAGTAGGAGTAGCAGTAGAGTAGCAGTAGTAGCAGGCAGTGCACCCTAAAAACAGTAGGCAGTGCGACTCAGGTAGGGCGGCTCGGTCCAGTATAGGCGGCGCGGCTCGGTTCAGGTAGGGCGGCGCGGTTCGGGTAGGGCGGCGCGGCTAGGTTCGGGCGGCGCGGCTCAGTTCGGGCTGGGCGGCTCGGTTCGGGCGGCTCGGTTCGGGCTGGGCGGCTCGGTTCGGCCGGCTCGGTTCGGGCTGGGCAGCTCGGTTCGGGCTGCTCGTTCTGGCGGGGCTGTGGGTGTCGCAGCGGGGTGCTAAGGGGCGGCGCGTGGGTCGAGGGGGGGGGGGCTGACGGGGCCGCTAAGGGGTGGGCGCACGGGGCAAACGGGGCCGACGGGGCCTCTAAAGGGTTCGCGCGCAGGGTCGACGGGGCCAGTGGGGGCCGCTAAGGGGCGGCGCGTGGGGTCGACGGGGCCTGGTGGGGCCAGTGGGGCCTCTAAGGGGCGGCGCGCGGGTCGCTAAGAGGGGCGGGTCGCGGGTCGCGGGGCCTTAGGGGGCCGTAAAAACGAGGCCACGAGGGCGCTAGGGGGGAGGCGCTCGAGGGCGCTCCTACAGTGGGGCGCACGAGGGCGCTAGTAAGCAGCAGTAGTGGTGGGCCCTAAGAATCGGTACTAGCGGAGGACCTACTCTGATTCCATGTTACCAAGAAGAAGTGATTGCACTATGAAAGTTGGAGTACAAGTAGGAAGCCCTAACTTTGTGTACCCCCTAAAGGCTAACCCACTATAGCCTACACAATAATAACACGTATAGTGTTTGACACCAACGTCCATGACCATGCCAATGCGGTGCTCAGCAATCCCATTTTGCTGTGGAGAGGCCGGAAGCGTGAACGTGTGGCGGATGCCTCGTGCACGAGAGAACGCTCGCAGAAGGTCAGAGGAAAACTCACCGCCTCTATCGGAGTGCAGACGCAGAACAGGAAAGTCCGAGCCGAAACTCTCTCTGAGCTGGAGACGAGCTGCGCGGATCCAGTCGATCAACACCCCAGTGACCTCACCCTTGCTGCGCAAGGGGAAGACTGTGGTGTAACGCGAGTGGTCGTCAACCACCAAGCAGGAAGTAACGCTCGTGACCCTGTCCACGGACGCGAGCTGGGCCCCACACGTCCATGTGAAGCGTCTGCAGCGGAGCCTCTGTCGGAGAAAACTCGGGGGAGTGAGGAGCGGCGCGCTGCCGCCCCTTGACGCAGGGAACGCATGTAGGGGCAGGCCCCGGAGGAAGGGGAGGTAGGGACCGGGGGAGACCAGACACAAGGACACGGGAGGCCATGCCTCGGAGACGAGGCAAGGAGGGGTGACCAAGGCAGTGGTGCCAGAGGAGAGTCTGGTGAGACAGGAGGCGACACGAGCAGGGGGCAGACTCACGACCAGACTTGGACACTGCAGCAAACACCTGACCCGACGTAGCTACCTGACCAGACTCAGCGACCGGAGGAGACTCAGTAGTCAATGTGTACAGGCTCGACCCCGGCTGACGGGTAAACATGGCCAAGTGTCGGCCCGTCCGAGCACAAGTACAGTGGGTCACTCGGTGACTCGCACGAGTGAACTGGTGAACCCCTCCATCCTGTAGGTCAGCACCACTCACCAAGTTTGTAGAGAACGAGGGGAGGTAAAGACCTGACAGGGTGCCAGAAGGGACCGCCGGACATGGTCAAACAGCGGAGAAGTGGGCAAGGACAGGACCCCCAGAGGGGTTTGCCAGGGTGACCGCCACTAGCCGACTAAGCGGCGTGAGTGTGGTGCGGTCTCAAAAGAAGGAGCGGGAAGTACCCGAGTCAAGGGTGAAGGTGTGGAAGGCCTGAGCCGACGTGGTACTTGAGAGAGCAGACTCACGAGCACCTGGGGCAGTAGACGCACTAGTACCTAGAGGAGCAGCCTCACCAGCACCTAGAGCAGCAGCCTCAATGCCCGGTTCAGGCGGGACACACAGGTAAGAGTCACCCTCATCACTAGAAGACACAGCATACATGGCAGCAAGAATAGTATCATAATCAAGATCAAAGATAGCAACCTCCGACCTAAACAGCTCGCCCCAGCGAGGGAACTCAGTGGCGTCAGGGAATTGGAGACGCCAAGCACCGTCAGGCGGCCGAAGCAGCGCTGAGTGGAGTGCAAGCCTTCGCACGTCTCACCAGTGCGATCGCATGTACATAGGCACAGGGACCAGCACCCCCACCCCGCTGACGCGCAGCGTACCACTCACGAAGCTTCTTGTGGGACGGGGTCTCACGAGTGCGCTGCTGCTGCTGCTGGCGCTGACCACCACCGAAGCCGCCCCGCTGCGTAGAGCCACCCCGACCTCCTCCACCGCTGCTGCCGCCACCTCTGCCACTGCCGCCACCGCCGCCTCCTCCGCTCCCACCGCCGCCGCCGCCTCCGCCTCCACCGCCGCCACCAACGCCTCCAGCCCCACCACCACTCCCACCGCCACCCCCACCCCCTCCGCCGCCTCCACCGCCACCTCCACCGCCCCCGCCAGCTCCTCCTACGCCCTTGCCCCCCTTGCCCTTGCCTGTGCGGCGTCTCCCGCTAGGGGCAGACGCAGCGCCGACCGACTCGAGGCCAACGAGGTCGGCCGCAGCAGCAGAGGCAACAGAGGGCAAGAGGGGGGAGGGGGAACACCCCTCAAAGAAGGGGGTACGAGGGTCACCACGAGAGGCTCCTACAGCGACTATACTCTTCTCAGTTGCCAAGAGGCGCTCCTCGAGGAGATCAACGGTGAGTGTGGTGGGGCAAATAGAGAGGAAGTGGTCCCTGACCGAGCGAAGGGAGTCAGGGAGCCGGGTGACTATGTAGTAAAGGGTGATGTACATTGGGGGGGGGGGGGGGGGTCTTGGCGCAGATCTCTGCATGAAGCGAAGCGCGGTAGCGGGTGTCACTAGTGCGAAGGTGTGTAATGAGGTCAGCGGCTGTGGGAAAGGCGGCGAGGTCAGGGAACAGGTACGGCAGCATGAGGCGGCTAAGGGCAGCAGTGGCAGGGGAAGAGTAGCGTGCAACTACAGCGTCGTACAAGGTCTTAGCACTCTTGTACTGACTAAAGTGCGCATGCTCAGTGGTCGGTAAGTGACGACTCACAACTAGACGGGCAACAGCATCGCGAGTGGCCCACTATGAGCGAACAGTGCTGTCAGCATCAGCAGCAGGGGCAGGAGAGGCACTAGACGTGAGGTCAAACAGGGAGAGACCGTCTGTCCTATCGCACAGTAGGAAAAGCTGCAGATCATCGACCTAGACCGCAAAGTCGACAGCCCGACCCTCGGAATCAAAGGTAAGAACACTAGGGGTAGCCATGTCAGCAGGGGCAGCAACGGGCTAGCAGTAAGAGCAGCTGGCTAGGGGCAGATCTGTGGCTGAGGCGCTGCTCGGGAGTGCTCTTACCAGGGCGGGTGAGTAGAGGCCCGCAGATGGTGGGGCAGGGCCGAGGCGCGCCGGCAGGGACAGGGCCGCGACAGGGCGGCAGAGGAGGGCCGCTCCCCGGCTGCAGGGCAGGGCCGGGACGGCGGCGTCGGCGTCGGCGTCTCTGTCAGCGGCAGCGGCAGCGGCTGCTGTCGACGGCGGCGGCGGCTGCGGTCCCGGCAGCGGCGGCGGCGGTTGTCACGGCGGCGGCGTCGGCGGCTGCTGCTGTAGGCGGCGACCGCGGCTGCAGCCCTAGCAGCGGCGGCGGCGGCTGCTGCTCCTGTCAGCGGTGGCGGCGGCTGAGGCAGGGCCGGGAAGGGGCCGAAAAGGGGCGGCGACGGGGCCGAGAAGGGGCCATGAGGGGCCACAAAGGGGCCGAGAGGAGGCCGCGAAGGGCCGTGGAGGGGCCACGAAGGGCGGCGACGGGGCCGGGAAGGGGCCGCGAGGGGCCGAGAGGGGCGGCGACCGGGCCGCGAAGGGGCCGCGAGGGGCCGAGAGGGGGCGGCGACGGGGTTGCGAAGGGCGGCGACGGGGCCATGAAGGGCGGCGACGGGGCCGCGAAGGGTGGCGACGGGGCCGCGAAGGGGCCGCGAGGGGCCGAGGGGGGCCGCGAAGGGCCGCGAAGGGCGACGACGGGGCCGCGACTGGCGACAACGGGGCCGCGAAGGGCGGCGACGGGGCCGCTAAGGGCGACAACAAGGCCGCTAAGGGCGGTGACGGGGCCGCTAAGGGCGGCGACGGGGCCGCGAGAAGGCCGCAAGAAGGGCCGCTAAGAGGGCGCGACGGGCCGCTAAGGGCAGGGGACGCGACGGAAGGCTGCACACGGGGCGCGCCTGGGGGCAGGGGCGACGCGCACTCCGGGCAGGGAAAAAAAAAAATTTCGATTTTGGTGGGCCCTAGGAAGTGTTCCCACTAGGGAACCTGCTCTATACCATGAGAAGAATGAAATGACTAGGTGAAATGTGGGTACAAGTGGGAAACCTAGAAATGTTGTACCCAATAGTATCTACCCCACTACAGCCTAGATAAACCATAGCATATATACTTGACAAATGCATATATTTATCATTACTACCGCATCATTGGTCATAGTAGAACATAGAATACAAATAGTTCAGCATATCTGCACAAAACCACTTCAGAAAAAAAAAAATAACTTATGTTGTAGTCAAAACTGCTCAACGTGCATACAATATGGGAAACTTACTGTAGTTTACGAATTTTATTTCATGTTATGTAAATATGAAAATAAAATTTGGCCACATCGATCGTAAAGGGTTGCTTCGCAACCCAAAAAAAAAAAATGTACAAATGCTGCCATTGCTCACATTACTGCTGTTACTACACTAACCTGTGCCCTGCTATCCACGTACTCTACTAGCCTCCACAATCACTACAGCAATTCCTACCACTGCCCTTGCGCCGCTGCTACTGACTGCCACTGCCTGTCATGGCCACTATAACGGTAGTCGCAGTGGCTAGGGGTGGACAGTAGCAGCCACTGCCTCACCCGGACACGCTATCCCCACAGCAGCTTCGCGAGTGGGTTTTTCAGCGGGCCCTTCTAGGTTGTGGAGGCTTTGGTTTTCTGCGTACTGCACAGAGGCGGCAACAGAGTTAGCAGGAGACCTTCTCCCCGCAGCTACTTAGTGAGTTCTGTAGAAACTGCTGCTCTATGTGCTAGTGAGTCTGCTGCCGCACTAGGTGCTAGTGAGTCTGCTGCAGCTCCAGGTGCTAGAGAGTCTGCTGCAGCTTTAGGTGCTCGTGCGTCTCCCGCCTTAGGTCCTGCCTCAGCTAAGGCCTTGCACACGTTCACACTTGACTCAGGCATGTCACGTTGCTTCTTTCGTGATTGCGAGCTACCAGCAGCCGCCGTCGACCGCATCCCTCCCCCCTGCATCCCGCCGATGCCGACGGCGACCCGAATCACTCCACGTGTCACCTTTGTGCCTCCTGCACTGTTGACTTGGTCACCGCTGTCGACGTCGATTCGTTGTGCACGGGTTGGAGAGAGGCAGACACATCGTCCATTTTAAAACTGGGATGCTCGCACGCTCACTGCGCACGGGTTCCCTGGAGCATCCACTCCAGCAGTGCTCTGCCGTACTTGAGAGCATCGTGGCATCACCAAGCATCAGCCTCTTATGCCTCCAAGGTCTCCTCAACGCCTCCAGCTTCTACCAGGTTGGGCACCATCATCTACACGGCTTGTCGGCCAAACTACAACTTAGGGAAGTGATTATTCGGCTATTAATATGAAGTTATCTTGTGGGGCCATCCATGCTCACTGCACCATGCGAACAGACATTCTACACCAAGAGTTGGACTACGAGGAAGGGCACGGGTAGTACGAATGATTGTAGCGTTTGCTTGTGTACTTTCTTGCGCATTTACAGGGAATGTTGGCAAGAGTTCAATAGCATAAGGTAGTCGCAACAATGACTACACTAAGGGCCTAGCAACCTATCACACATGCAGGTCGACCTCCAGCACAGCACGGGGCGGTCTGCCAGTACTGTAAAGTCGACACCGCGCCAGCATAGTTTGTCAAATATAGGAGGAGTACGGCCTAGGCTTAGTAGCCTAGGCCACAGTAGGACTAGAACGAGGAGGCGCCAAGTACCAGCTAGGAACTTGTGCACGAACAGAATTGAGAAGAGATGATTGAACTAGCAAGCAGTAGGATACAAATAGCAAACCCTAAGGGGCTGTACTCACTATTGAGTGCCCCACTGCAGGCTACACAAACAACATATTCTGACATAGTTGGTAGGCGGCTTGCAAACGTTGAAAGTCAGTTATATCCCAGCGTTGTACAAGGGTGGCTTGCCAACGCTGTAGCTAGGCGACCTGCCAGAGTTGCAACCGCAGGTGCCTATAGTGCACATGTGTGCACCTACTTTGCAGGTGATGGAAGACGGTTGCGGACGTTGTGCACGTCACGCACATCGTGCAGGTGCCAAGTTGCCCACGTGCCCGTTGAGCCAGATTTGCCATGTTGACCTCGCGATAACAGCTCGTAGGTCGATTTCGCCAAAGCCTCTTGGGCGATGTCTGTGAACCTCCGCAGAACCTCGTCGACTAGAAAACCAAGTCGACCGGGTAATGTCCCCGGCGCCCTCAGGACGAACCCCTTCGTCGACCGGCCAAATTGAAGTCTTCCGCCGACTTCACCTCGTCAGCGGCTTCGCAGTGGTGCTGCAGAATCGACCAAATTGTCGAATTCCTCTCCCAAGTCGGCGTCGACAACTGATAGCAGCTGGGTGCATCTCTCGTGCACCCGACTTCGAGGTCGGCTTCGCCCAAGCGAGGGCGGGGCCATTTTTCATCAACAAAGCGTGAAGGAGAGAGTTGCGTTAGCAGTAGTCTCACATGGGATAGCAATTATACAAGCACCTATACTAGTAACACAAACACTGACACTAGCAACACGCAAATATCCTTCTCTAAGTACACGCGAGCAAACAGATCCATCGGCTCTTTAGTCAACAAGAGCATACACGGCAGTATAAGCATCACCATGTTCATTTCAAACACGCGGTATCTGTGACCAATCAATAATTGCCAGCACGGGAAGCCATCTCACGCCCGTGGCAGCGATGGTAGAGGTCTTCGAGGCGATTGAAGAAGCACATACTAGAGTGGTTGAGGCGCTTGTAGGTAGTGCAAGCACCAGGGCCAGTCTGCATCTGGTACTGGCAGGGCCCAACGTCGCAGCCATCGTGACGAGGCGCCCAGCTGGCAAGGCTGCTGTTGTGCCAGAAGCTCCTCGAACCACTAGGTCCCTACTGCTGCGGAGGTCCCCATGTGAAGATTAGCTAGGAGGAATGGTGATCATTAGGTCAAGGAAGGGGTACAACAACAACATCGAGATAAATTCTGTACCCCTTAGTGCTAACACCCATATAGCCTACATAACATCTAAGCCTATATGTTTTGACACACCCCCATAGCTGAAATGGGGGATAGCTAGAAGAAGCAATGGTCATAAGACCAGTCAAGAAAAGCAAGCTTAGGGTGGATCACCAAGTCACCACGCACACTACGCACAAGCAAATGACCACAAGGCTAGTTCACATGCACCGTTATATAATCAGAACAAGCAGTACAGTGATACAGGTATAAGTATATTGATCACAGTACAAGCAAAGTCAAGAAGTGAGCAAGTGAGGCCAAGTAGGCCTAAACAGTACAAAAACGCTGATGATCACAAGGGTGAAGTGCCTTGGTCAAGATATCAACAGTGTTGGCCCGAGAGGCCACGTAAGTAAAACAAAGTTGACCACGCTGCTGCAACTCTCGAGCAAGGAAGTAACGTAGAGCGATGTGCTTCGTACTTTACTCCAGTCTGTGCTCTTGACACAAGGCAATCATGACCTTGTTGTGGACATAAAGAACTGGAGGAGAACAAGGCGGCTCTCCCAAGTCAGTCAGCAGGTGGGTGAGCCAGCGTAACTCCTGTGCAGCCATGGCCCCTGCGTAGATCTCAGCCTCACAACAGAAACTGAGAATAGAAGACGAGCGGGTAGACCGCCAAGAAGCGTCTGTGTGTTTAGTGATGACAATTGGACCCTGTACTCCAAGCACGAGCCGCATGCCCGACGTACTGAACAAGTAGCACAACACTTTCTTAACGGCCTTCCAGTGCTCTCTGGTCGGTGTCTCCTGGGCACAACGTAGCATGCCAAGATGCTAAGAGGGTAGGCAAGGTTAGGTGGAGTGCAGGTCATCAGGTACATGAGGCAGCCCACAAGGTCTGGATACGGGCCACTCGGCTCTACGGACTCGTCCAAAGGTGGAGCTAAGAGCGAGTGACCGGTAGGCAGAGGAGTGGACTATGGCGAGGAGTACTAGAAGTCAAAGCGCTGAAGGACCTGCTGCACCATGTGTGACTGAGTCAGGGTAATGGTGCGCCGTGCTCTGTCCCGTGTAATATGCAAGCCTAGATAGCTGCGCAACTCACCCAGGTTTGTGCACGTGTGTCTCTTTTGCAGCTCCGACTTCACTAGGGCCAGTCCTTCAGTGTTATCAGTGACAAAGACTAAGTCGTTCATATACACGAGGATGTAGAATGGCGGCAGCAAAGTGTCGGTGCGTAGAAACAGCGACGGGTCAGCAGTCGAAGGAGCAAACCCAAGAGCCGCAAGCGTCAACCTCAGTGTGTCGTGCCACTCGTGAGGCGCCTGGGGGAGACTGTAGAGTGGCCGCCGGAGGCTCCACTGGGTATATGCAGGAAACGACCTAGTAAAGCAACGTGGGCGGCGCAGCCAGATCTCCTCGTGCAGACTGCCTTGTAAGAAATTTGTGCTGAAGTCAAGAGAGTGAAGCTCGTAGTCACGCTGAGCGGCGATGTGCAGAAGTACCCGAAGAATAGTCATCTTCGGGGAAGGGGAGAAGGTCTGAAAGAAGTCAACTCCGTGTCGCTGACTAAAGCCCCGCTCAACTTAACGAGCCTTGAAGACAAGCGGAGAACCAGGCGGCCGCTTCACCCTGAAAATCCACATGCCATCGACTATGTTCGCCCCAAGAGGGGGAAATGCGTCGACATAAGTGCCTGTGGACTTCTAGAATGTCTTCTCTGGGTCCATGGCTATCTGCCACTTAGAGGAGTAGGGACCCGTAACCGCCTCTGCGTAAGAGCGCGGGGTCGGGATGTCTGGTGCATCCGGGTCTCTCTCAGGTGCAATCAGCATGGACATGAGATGAGGTACAGCAGCTGCAAAACACTCAAAGTCCTCTTGCCTATCCTCAAGGACGTCCTTGCCAAGAGCACACTCACCCCCGACGGACGGAGGATAGTCAAACTCAGACTCAGCAACAAGACTAGCGGCGTAGTCGAGACGACAGGCAGCAGCAAACTCAACAAGCTCAGCAACTAGGGCAGACGTAGCAATGGACAAAAGCGAAGGGTCAGTGACAACAGTGGCCAGTAGGACTGGCAGCACGAAGTAAGTCAGACTTAGATTCCGGTCCGTCACCAAGAGGAGACGCAGGAGGAGACGGCAGGGGGACACGCTGTGGAATAGAGGAAGGACGAAGTGCCATATGGTGCGTGCCAGGGACAAGAGGAGGACGCTGACGCGGAATACGACGACCAGTGCAACAACCGCGAACAGGCAAGGCAGGACGAGACGCAGGCTCACAACGCACTGTGTAAGGAGAAGGAGCAGGTAGTGGGGAGGTTGGCTATAACTGCAGCTCTAGATGGTCAGGCGGTGGACACCATAAGGGAGGAGTAAGGCCAATAGAAGACGAGAGACCAAGAACCTGCTGAATCAGTGGAACGAAGTACGGTTGCAGCCGCACAGTGCTTGCAGAACCAGCACCAACAGCACCAGCACCCCCAAGGCCAGCACCTCTAGCCCTGGGATCTCCAGCTCCAACACCTGCAGCACCACCGGCGCCAGCAGCTCCAGTACCCCCAGCCACTCCAGCTCCAGCGCCTCCAGCTCCAACTCCTGCAGCACCCACAGCTCCAGCAGCTCCAGTACCTCCAGCTCCAGCAGCTCTAGTACCGCCAGTACAAGCACCTACGAGACCAACGGCTCTAGAAACTCCAGCACCTCCAGGACCAGCAGCTCGAGCACCTCCAGGTACAGGGCCTCTAGTGGCAGGCTTCGCTGCTCCAGCAGCTCCACTCTGAAGGCTCCGGCGCCGAGCAAACCACTCGCGCAGCTGCGGTGGAGAGAGAGGCTCCCGCCGTGACAAGGCACCCTGAGGACCTCCAGTAGACAAGGTACCTCGAGGCTCAGGACGCTAAGGCTCAGCACTTCCAAGCTCAGCACCCCCATGCTCCGCACGCTCAGAACCCCCAGGCTTTGTACTCTCAGACCTAGCAACCCCAGGCTTAGCACACCGAGGCTCCGCACCCTCAGACTCAGCACCCCCAGGCTCCGATCGCTCGGGCTCAGTACCCCCAGGCGGAGCAAACCTAGAAACACCAGAGTCGTGTGCTACCTCCACAAGCTCAACAAGTTCTACTTAGGACAGACTTGAGGGAGCCGAACCCTGAGGGGGGAGGGGGTCTACCGGAGGAGGACCCGGTGCAAGAAAGAGCGGCGAGGGAGGGAGAGGGGCAGTGCGGTAGGGAAAAGACGGTTGAAGGGAACCGACGTGTCAAACATGAGGGTGAAGCGGCCGCCGGGTTCTCCGCCTGTCTTCAAGGCGCGTTATGGGGCTCGAGGCTTCAGTCAGCGGTAGGGAGTTGACTACGTTCAGACCTTCTCTTCCACCCCGAAGATGACCACTCTTCGGGTGCTACTACACGTCGCCCCTCAGCGTGCCTACGAGCTTCACTCTCTCGACTTCAGCACAGCCTTCCTCCAGGGCAGCCTCCACGAGGAGATCTGGCTGCGCCGCCCACCTGGCTTCACTGGGTCGTTTCCTCCTGGTACCCAGTGGAGCCTCCGACGGCCAGTCTACGGTCTGCCCCAGGCGCCCCGTGAGTTGCACAACACACTGTGAACTACGCTTGCGGCTCTTGGCTTTGCTCCTTCTACTACTGACCCATGGCTGTTTCTGCGCACCGACACTTCGCTGCCGCCGTTCTACGTCCTCGTGTACGTCGACGACTTGGTCTTTGCCACTGCTGACACTTAGGGACTCACCTACGTGAAGCCGGAGCTGCAGAAGAGACACACGTGCACAGACCTCGGTGAACATCGTGCTAGGTTGTGATCACTGTACTACTTGTTCTCCTCTTTATATAACTCTGCATGTGAACTAGCCTTGTGGCCTTTTGCTTGTGCTCAGAATGCGTGGTGACATCGTGATCCACCCTGAGCTTGACCTCTGCTTTGTTCTTTTGCTTGTCCCCTACTTTGCCTATGGGGGTGTGTCAGAACTATACTCTAGGCTGTAGTGGGGCACTCGTTATGGGGTACAGCCCTGTTAGATTTTGCCAATAAAACTTGTACTGTTCTCTTTCTAGTCACAATTTTCCTCGTTCTTATTTTCACAAAAGGTGGGGTGGTAAAACTGCTAGCCAGGCGCTTTAGGGGGAAAGCCAAGGAAGACGAAGGGAATGGCGTGGGAGGAGAGCTTGTCTGGGGAGGTATTGCGGACAAAGGCACGAGATCCCCAGACCCGGAACACCGACGCATCGCCAACCTCTCCCGTCCAACGCAGTGTCGGCGAGGTCTCCGGCAACAAGACACGGAGCCAAAGGTTGAGCTGATGCGCAGCGTACCGGACCGCCAACGGCCACAGAAAATGGGGGCCAGCTACATGGATCATGGAGGTACGAGCGACCTCCATGACTAAGCCAATGCGGCGCTCAGCAATCCCACTCTGCTGTAGAGAGGCCAGAAGCGTGAACGTCTGGCAAATGCCCTCCCCACGACAAAATTCCTGCAAGAGGTCAGAGTGCAGACACAGGACAGGAAGGTCCGAGTCGAACCGCTCGCGGAGCTGGAGACGGACAGCGCGGATCCAAGGGATCAAAACATCAGGGACCTCCCCCTTGCTACGCAAGGAGAAGACTGTGGTGTAACGCGAGTAGTCGTCAACAACCAGCACAAAGTATCGCTCGCGGCCCTATCCACGGACGCGGGCTGGGCCCCACAACTCCATGTGGTTAGTCTGCAGGGGAGTAGTCGTCGGGGGAAACGAGGAGGAGTCAGGGGCGGCGCGCTGCCGCCCCTTGACACAGGGAAGGCAGGGAGGGGCAGGTGAGGGTGGGAGGGCTGGCAGAGACCTGGGAAGACCAAAGAGAAGGAGATGGGAGTGCATGCCATGGAGGCGTGGCAGGGAGGGGTGACCAAGGCGGTGGTGCCAAAGGAGAGTCTGGTGCGACAGGGCTCGACACGAGCAAGGGGCTGCAAGCTGATCCTGACGCGGACATGACGCAACTACTTGAGTAGGCTCAATAGTCAGTGTGTACATACTCGACCCAGGCCGACGAGTGAACGTGGGCAGATGACGGCCCGTCTGTATATACGTGCGGATCGCCACATGCTGACCCCCAGTAGTGGTGGTAGTGACCATCGCATCATGGAGAGCAGCGGTACTCACCAAGTTCGTAGAGAACGAGGGGAGGTGAAGACCTGACAGTGAGCCAGACGGAACTGCCGGACAGGGGAGAACAATGATGGAACGTGCAAGAAATGGGCCCTTGGAGGGGTCAGCCAGTCTGACTGCAACTGGTGCAGGGAGTGGTGTGAGTGTGAAGAAACAGCGGGAAGCACCTAGTCAAAAGTGAAGGTGTGCAAGGCCACAACAGGCGCAGTACTAGAGAGAGCAGACTCACTAGCACTTAGAGCAGCAGCCTCTATACATGGGTCGGGAGGCATACACAGGTAACAGTCATCCTCAGCACTAATAGTCAATGCATACATGGCAGCAAGGATAGCATCATAATAAAAAGCAAATATATCCACGCCCTACCTAAGCAGCTCTGCCCAGCGGGGGAGCTCAGTCGCGTTGGAAAACTCTGCGTGAAAAGTGTCGTCAAGACGGGAGAAGCAGCGGTTCTGGGTGTGAAGCTTCCCGCATGTCTGACCAGTGCGGACACCTGTGAGAATGACATACAGGCAGCGAACACCACCCCAAGATGCCCCACGCTGAGCAAACCACTCACAGAGCTGCTCGGGCGAAGGGGTCTCGCTCGGACACTAGTGCTGCTGCCTCTGGCCATCGCCAGAACCTCCCCTCAGACATCACACAGTACACGATTGGAATGACAATGGCAATGACAATGCCGCCATGGCCATGACGGAGAGCTTTAACTCAGCCAATGTGTAACAATTTCTTACCTGCTACTGATTCGGTTACGCTCTATCGATGCACGACTTTAAGCTCTTTATAATGGTGCTCTTTGAGTGTTCATTACGGGAACCTAAACACCAATTATGTGAGTTCCGGGCTAGCGACAGAGCTACACGATACTTCAAGTCAGGTTTCTACACAAGGCTATTATCAGGGTAATGCGCTACCCCATGGGTTTCATTTGTGTCTCCAAATAACATCATCAATAACTCGCGACAACACCTATGTCTCCAGTTCCCAAGGTCTCCTGAACTTCGACAATAGCAACCTCCAAGGCTGGATGACAATCTCTAAGGACATAACAGTCCCCTCGGGCCTGGACCTGCAGCGTTTTGCTTTCAAGCACAAGAGATATAAATCGTCAACTGCTGTGAGATACATGCTCAGTTCAGTTTGCTTCTCAGCCATTGTCGGGCTGTCAAGCCTCTCTCATCATAGTACTATGGCGGAGGGACGCAACAACAAAGCTGGCAAGAAGACAGTTGATGGCTTCAATCGCACTGTTGACCCGGTCATTGGGTTAGATACTGATTGCATTCGTGGGTTGATCGTTCCTTACGCCGCTGATGAGTATCGTTGGAGGTACTTCGTAGAGGACCCGTCTGTCAAACTTATATGCTATAGTCTGTGTAGGCTATAATGGGGTAGCTCAAATGGGGTACAACACTTTAGGGTTTCCTACTTGTACTCCTCATGCTGCTCAATGCAATCATTCCTCAATTCTCACATGCTATAGAGCAGGTTCCCTAGTGGGAACGCTTCCTAAGGGCCCACCACTGAAATTTCTTTCCTGCCCGGAGCGCGCTTCGCTCCTGCCCGAGTCGCGCCACGTGTGCCCTCCCTCTCGTCGCGTCCCTAGCCCTTAGCCGCCCGTCGCGCCCTCCTCAGGCCCCTAGCGGCCCCTTTTGCGGCCCCTCACGGCCCCTCTCACGGCCCCGTCGTCGCGCCTCTAGGCTTGTCGCGGCCCCTTTGCGGCCCCGTTGCCGCCCCTAGCGGCCCCGTCGCCGCCCCTCTAGGCCCCTCGCGGCCCCTTCGCGGCCCCGTCGCCGCCTCTCCAAGCCCCGTTGCCACCTCTCCAGGCCCCTCGCGGCCCCTTCACGGCCCCATTGTCGCATCCTCTAGGCCCCTTACGGCCCCTCTACGACCCGGTCGCCGCCCCTAGCGGCCCCGTCGCCGCCCCTGGAGGCCCCGTCGCCGCCCTTCGCGGCCACCTCGCCGCCCTTCACGACCCCGTCGCCGCCCTACCGGCCCCGTCGCCGCCCTACCGGCCCCGTCGCCGACCCTAGCGGCCCCGTCGCCGCCCTAACGGCCCTGTCGCCGACCCTAGCGGCCCCGTCGCCGCCCTAACGGCCCCGTCGCCGACCCTAGCGGCCCCGCAGCCGCCTCTAGCGGCCCCGTCACCACTCTTCACGGCCCCGTCGCCGCCCCTAGCGGCCCCGTCGCCGCTTTTCACGGCCACGTCGCCGCCTCTACCGGCCCCTTCAACGCCGCCAGCAGCCTAGCAGCCGAGGCGCCCGACAGCCGAGCCGCCGAGCCGCCCAGTAGCCGAGCCGCCGAGCCGGCCAGCAGCCGAGCCGCCGAGTCGCCGCTCCACCCAGCAACTGAGCCGCCGAGCCGCCCTGCAACCGAGCCGACGTGCCGCCCAGCCGCCGAGCCGTCCAGCAATCGAGCCGCCGAGCCGCCCTGCCGCCGAGCCGCCACTGTTCCTTCCGGCGCGCCCCGGCCCTACTTCCTTTGACTAGTGAGCTCACTCGCTGCTAGACCACTGCAGTCATGGCTACCCCCAGTGTCCTTACTTTTGATACTGAGGGTCGTGCAGTTGACTTTGAGGTCTGGGTCGATGACCTCCAGCTGTTCCTACAGTGCGATAGGGCAGACGGACTCTCCCTGTTCGATCTCACCTTTGGTGTCTCTCCTTGCCCAGCCTGCTACTGCTGACAGCACTGTTCGCTCATAGTGGGCCACGCGCGATGCTGCTGCCCGTCTTGCTGTGCGTCGCCACTTACCGACCATTGAGCGTGCGCACTTTAGCCAGTACAAGAGTGCTAAGACCTTGTACGACGCTGTAGTTGCACGCTACTCTTCCCCTGCCACTGCTGCGCTTAGCCGCTTCATACTACCGTACGTGTTCCTTCACCTTGCTGCCTTTCCCACAGTCGCTGAACTCATTACGCACCTTCGCACTAGTGACACTCGCTACCACGCTGCGCTTCCTGCTGAGCTCTGTGCCAAGAACCCCCCCCACCCCATGTACATCACCCTCTACTACATAGTCACCCGGCTCCCTGACTCCCTTCGCTTAGTCACGGACCACTTCCTCTCAGTTTGCCCCACCACACTCATCGTCGACCTCCTCGAGGAGCGCCTCCTAGCAGCAGAGAAGAGCATAGTCGCTGTAGGAGCCTTAAGTGGTGACCCTCGCACCCTCGTCTTTGAGGGGTGTTCTCCCTCCCCCCTCTTGCCCTCTGTTGCTTCTGCTGCTGCGGCCGACCTCGTTGGCTTCGAGTCGCTCGGCGCTGCGTCTGCCCCTAGCGGGAAGCGCCGCACCGGCAAGGGCAAGGGAGGCAAGGGCGCTGGGGGGGCTATTGGGGGCGGTGGAGTGGTGGTGGAGGCAGTGGTGGGGGTGGGGGTGGTGGTGGGAGTGGTGGCGGGGGTGGAGGTGTCGGTGGCAGCATGGCAGGCGGAGCAAGCGGCGGTGGTGGCGGAGGCGGCGGAGATGGCACAGGTGGCGGAGGTGGCGGAGGCGACGGAGGCACCGGTGGAGCTGGTCACGGCTCTACGCAGAGGAGTGGCTCCGGTGGTGGTCCGGGTCAGCAGCAGCAGCGTGGTCGTGAGACCCTATCTAGGGCGGGGGTAGCTATCTTTGATCTTGACTATGATGCTATTCTTGCTGCCATGTATGCTCTGTCTACTAGTGATGAGGGTGACTGTTACCTGTGTGTTCCGCCTGACCCGGGAATCGAGGCTGGTGCTCTAGGTGCTGGTGAGGCTGCTACTCCAGGTGCTAGTGCGTCTGCTGCCCCAGGTGCTGGTGAGTCTGCTCTCTCAGGTACCACGTTGGCTCAGGCCTTGCACACCTTCACCCTTGACCCGGGTACTTCTCGCTCCTTCTTTCGAGACCGCACCAGCTTACGCCGCTTAGTCGGCCGGTTGCGGTCTCCCTGGCGGACCCCTCTGGGGGTCCTGTCCTTGCTAGCTTCTCCACTGTCTTACCGTGTCCGGCAGCCCCCTCTTGCACCCTGTCAGGTCTTTACCTCCCCTCGTTCTCTACGAACTTGGTGAGTGGAGCTGACCTATAGGATCGGGGGGTTGACCAGTTCATACCTGCGAGTCAGCGGGTGACCCACTATACGTGTGCTCGAACGGGCCGACACTTGGCCACGTTTACCCGTCAGACGGGGTCGAGCATGTACACACTGACCACTGAGTCTCCTCCTGTTGCTTTGTCTGGTCAGGTGGCTGTGTCGAGTCAGGTGTTTGCTGCAGCGTCCAGGTCTGGTCCTGAGTCTGCGCCCTGCTCGTGTCGTCTCCTGTCCCACTAGACTCTCCTTTGGCACCACCGCCTTGGTCACCCCTCCCTGCCTCGTCTCTGAGGCATGGCCTCCCATATCCTTGTCTCTGGTCTCCCCCGGTCCCTCCCTCCCTCCCCTACCTCCGGGGTCGGCCCCTACCTGCGTCCCCTGCGTCAAGGGGCGGCAGCGCACTGCTCCTCACTCCTCTGAGTTTCCTCCGATTGAGGGTCCCCTGCAGACTCTTCACATGGACGTGTGGGGCCCCGCCCGCGTCCGTGGCCAGGGTCACGAGCGTTCCTTCCTGTTGGTGGTTGACGACTACTCGCGTTACACCACCGTGTTCCCCTTGCGCAGCAAGGGTGACGTCACTGAGGTGTTGATCGACTGGATCCGCGCAGCTCGTCTCCAGCTCAGAGAGAGTTTCGGCTCGGACTTTCCTGTTCTGCGTCTGCACTCTGACAGAGGCGGGGAGTTTTCCTCTGCACGTCTGAGAGCCTTCTGTCATGCACAGGGCATCCGCCACACCTTCACGCTTCTTGGCCTCTCCACAGCAAAATGGGATTGCTCAGAGCCGCATTGGCATGGTCATGGACGTCGATCGTACGTCCATGATCCATGCGGCTGCTCCCCATTTTCTGTGGCCGTTTGCGGTTCAGTACGCGGCGCATCAGCTCAACCTTCAGCCCCGAGTCTCCTTGCCAGAGACCTCCCCAACCTTGCAGTTGACGGGGAAGGTTGGCGATGCGTCTACGTTTCGGGTCTGGGGATCTCGGGCGTTTGTCCGCGACTTTTCTGCGGACAAGCTGTCCCCCCGTGCTGTTCCTTGCATCTTCCTTGGCTTCCCCCCTGACGCGCCTCATTTGCAGTTTTACCACCCCACCTCGCGTCGTGTTCTGTCCTCCCAGGACGTCACCTTTGACGAGTCGGTACCTTACTACCATCTCTTCCCCTACCGCACTGCGCCCCCTCCCCCGCCCCCGCTCATCCTTGCGCCATGTCCTCTCCCGGTAGACCCCCTCCCCCCTAAGGGTCCTGTCCCGTCAGGTGTGTCCTAGGTAGACGCAGTCGAGCCTGTCGAGGTAGCTGTTGACTCTGGTGCTGCTGAGCCTGCGGGTGTTGGGTCTGGGGGTGCTGAGCCTGGGGGTGCTGAGACTGGGGGTGCCAGGTCTGGGGATGCTGAGCCTGGGGGTGCTGAGACTAGGGGTGCTGAGTCTGGGGGTGCTGAGCCTGGGTGTGCTGAGTCTGGAGGTGCTGTCCCTAAGGGTGCAGGGCCTGAGGGTGTGGAGCCTGGGGGCGCTGGGTTTGCTCGTATGGCCGCCGGCGGTGCTTCGTCGAGGCGGGAGCCACTCTCTCCACAGGAGCTGCGCGAGTGGTTTGCCCGGCGCTGGAGCCGTGGTGCTGGAGCTGGAGGTACTACTGTTGCTGCTGGTCCTGGAGGTGCTCGTCCTGGCGGTTCTGGAGATGCTGGGACTGGGCGTCCTGCTGGAGGTGCTACTGGAGCTATTGGAGCTGGAGCTGCTGGAAGTGTTGGCGCTGGTGGTTCTGCTGGCGCTGGTGCTTCTGAGGGTGCTGGAGTTGGCGCTGGTTGAGCTGGAGGTGCTGCTGGCGCTGGTGCTGCCGCTGGGGGTACTGGTGCTGTCCCTGCTGGTTCTGGAGGCGCTGCACGGCCGAGGCCGTACTTCGTTCCGCTCCTTGAGCAGGTTCTTGGTCTCCTGCCCTCTACTGGTCCTGCTCCTCCCTTAGCGTCTCCATGGCCTGTCCTGTCGCGGTCACAGTTACAGCCTGCCTCCCCCCTGCCTGCTCCTTCTCCCCACACTTGTCCTACTGGAGGTCTTGCTGAGCGTCGTGAGCCTGCGTCTCGTCGTGCGTCGCCTGATCGTGCTGCTCGCACTAGTGGTCGTGCTCCGCGTCCGCGTCCTCCTGCGGTCCCCGGCACACACCAGATGGCACAGCGTCCTTCCACTGCTCCTCTGCGTGTCCCGTTTCTGTCTCCTTCAGAGTCCTCTCTTCCTACTCTTGCTGACCTTGAGTCTGACTCTCTTCGTGCTGCCAGTCCTACTGTCACGCATCTCCTGGCTACTGTTGTCACTGACCCTTCTTTTGAGTCCACTGCTGCGTCTGCCTTAGTTGTTGAGCTTGTCGACTTTGCTGATCGCTGTCGTCTAGACTACGCTGCTAGTCTTGTTGCTGAGTCTGCGTCTGTCTGTCCTCCGTCCGTCGGGGGTGAGTCTGCACTTAGCACGGACGTCCTTGAGGACAGGCAGGAGGAGTTCCAGTGTTTTGCTGCTGCTTTGCCTCATCTCGTGTCCACGCTGATTGCCCGTGAGGGAGACCCGGATGCACCAGACATCCCGACTCCTCGATCGTACGCTGAGGCGATCGAGGGTCCCTACTCCTCACGGTGGCAGTCAGCCATGGACGCAGAGATGGCTTCTTGGAAGTCCACAGGCACCTACGTCAACGAGGTTTCCCCACCTGGGGCGAACATCGTCAGTGGCATGTGGATTTTCAGGGTGAAGCGGCCGCCGGGTTCTCCGCCTGTCTTCAAGGCGCGTTACGTGGCTCGAGGCTTCAGTCAGCGGCAGGGAGTTGACTACTTTCAGACCTTCTCTCCCACCCCGAAGATGACCACTCTTCGGGTGCTGCTGCACATAGCCGCTCAGCGCGACTACGAGCTTCACTCTCTTGACTTCAGCACAGCTTTCCTGCAGGGCAGCCTGCACGAGGAGATCTGGCTGCGCCGCCCACCTGGCTTCACTGGGTCGTTTCCTCCTGGTACCCAGTGGAGCCTTAGGCGGCGAGTCTACGGTCTCCGCCAGGCGCCCCGTGAGTGGCACGACCCACTGAGGACTACACTTGCGGCTCTGGGATTTGCTCCATCTACTGCCGACCCGTCGCTGTTTCTGCGCACCGACACCTCCTTGCCGCCGTTCTACATCCTCGTGTATGTCGACGACTTGGTCTTTGCCACTGTTGAGACTGCTGGACTCGCCCACGTGAAGTCCGAGCTGCAGAAGAGACACACGTGCACAGACCTGGGTGAACTGCGCAGCTACCTTGGCTTGCAGATCACCCGGGACAGAGCACAACGCACCATTACCATGACTCAGTCACACATGGTGCAGCAGGTCCTTCAGCGCTTCGACTTCACGTACTCCTCGCCTCAGGCCACTCCTCTGTCTACTCGCCACTCGCTCTCAGCTCTGCCTTTGGATGAGTCCGTAGAGCCGAGTGGCCCATACCCAGAGCTTGTTGGCTGCCTCATGTACCTGATGACCTGCACACGACCTGACCTAGCATTCCCTCTTAGCATATTGGCACGCTATGTTGCTCCTGGGAGACACCGACCAGAGCACATGGCTGAAGCAAAGAGGGTGTTGCGCTACTTGTGCAGTACGTCGGGCATGGGGCTAGTGCTTGGAGGGCGACGTCTAGTGGTCCTCACAGGCCACGCAGACGCTTCTTGGGCTGATGACCAGGCTACGCAGCGGTCGTCACAGGGTTACACCTTCAGCCTTGGTTCCGGCTCTGTTTCGTGGCGGTCTACCTGCTCGTCTTCCGTTCTCGGCTCCAGCTGTGAGGCTGAGATCTACGCGGGGGCCATGGCTGCACAGGAGCTACGCTGGCTCACCTACCTGGTGACTGACCTAGGAGAGCCGCCTCGTTCTCCTCCAGTTCTGTACGTAGACAACAAGGCCATGCTGGCCTTGTGTCGGGAGTACAGACTGAAGCACAGAACGAAGCACATTGCTCTTCGCTACTTCCTTGCTCGTGAGCTGCAGTAGCGCGGTCAGCTGTGCCTTGCTTACATGGCCTCTAAGGCCAACACTGCTGATATCTTTACCAAGGCACTTCCGCCTTGTGATCATCAGCGCTTTTGTACTTTGCTAGGTCTTGTGCCTACTTGGCCTCACTTGCTCACTTCTTGACTTTGCTTGTACTATGATATATCTACCTGCACTTGCTTGCTTATCCTTGGTAGGTTGAGATCAATGCCTTGTTTGTTCATCTAGATACATAACTCTGCATGTGAACTGGCCTTCTGCTTGTGCTTAGTTTGTGTGGTGACGTTGTGATCCACCCTGAGCTTGCGTTGCTTCTCTTGACTGGTCTTGTGACCTCTTGTTCTCCCCCACTTTGCCTATGGGGGTGTGTCAAACTTATATGCTATAGTCTGTGTAGGCTGTAGTGGGGTAGCTCATATGGGGTACAACACTTTAGGGTTTCCTACTTGTACTCCTCATGCTGCTCAATGCAATCATTCCTCAATTCTCAAACCGTCAACAGGGAAACGTTACGTGCTTCACTTCCGTCGCTCACGTGCGATTCCTGCAACGGTCAGCACATGCCGCGGTACCATGGTCATTACATCACCTCGAGGCAGGAGAACTTCACCAACTGGAACATGACGATAAAAAGTGTTCATGAGATGAGTGGTATAAAAAGAAGGGCTCCCCGTCCACTACCTATGCAGTCTTTACCGCTTTCCTCTTGCTTCCTACCCCATACTGACGGTTGTTTCCCCACTTCTCCCCGCAGCTGCATCCCTGAAAGCCTCGGCCGTCATGAAACGTATCCTGGAAGACCCCGCGGTCGTACTCACCTCCACAGGAGGTTTGCGGGAGGATTGGGTGTGTGTCCAAACGGTGTGCGAGAAGGCGCAAGGGAATCGTTTCGAGCAGGCAGCAGCTCACATCGCATTTGCCAGGCACAAGGGAGGGCTGAAGAAGGTCGGTGCTGCAACACGTGCCAGCAAGCACTCTCAGAAGTTTTCTGCTTTCAAGAAGGAGTTCATCGTCAAACCGGCAAGAAGTGATCAGCAACTCAGTCATAAATACCTAGATGGGATCGGATGACGCAGCAAGGTGGATCGTAGGTGCGGGATGTATAGTCGGTGCAATGTTCTCTTTCGCTGTAGTAGGATGCATCGTTGCAGTGAAGCTTAACCGCCCGTGGATGCTGTGGGGCTCAACAAAGTGGATTAATGGACAAAAACAACAAGTTCACCTTTCTCGAGCTCAACACCAATGGGCTCGACAGTAGCAGAAAGCAAAAGAGATGCGGAAAGTGGATAAGGAAGGCAGCGAACATTGTAGTCCTTACAGACACCAGAGTTCCAGCGGACCATAACTTCAGGACGCAAGTCAGGTTGGAGGCCCAGGCAATGATGGGTACATCGCAGAGGGCCAGTGGAGTAGCCGTCCTGGTTTTCCTGCAAGGGATGCGGTTTACGGAGGTGGTCAAACACAAGTCAGGCCGCCTTGTGAGCCTAATAGTGAAGTGGCGCGATCTAAGTTGCATAATACTTGTTGTGTACCTACCGGCGCAGCCCCCCGCAAGGGGGGTGTTCTTCCGAGATGTCCTTACACACTTCGTGCAGAGCCTAGGCGTGACACCACACGCGGTCTTCCTAGGTGACCTGAACATCGTCGCTGATCCGGAGCTGGATAAGTCGTCAAATTTGCTCGAGGTGGGATTTGCAAGACGCTTTCCGTTGCCTACACCGAAGCCGCAAGGGATACACCTTTTTCTCCAGATCTTCAAGGACAAGTACGCGAATCGACGGGATTTTAGTATCTCACTCACTGCTCAATTGCGAGACAAAGGCGAAGCATGAGATGGTGCCCTACAGCCTCACTGACCATTGGTTTGCGGTATCAGTCACACTTGAATCGGCGTCGGCAGATGACCACGGCCCTGGTCTCTGGAGGCTTCAGGCAGCAAAGTCGGGCGGCGAAGGGACCCAAAAAATCATATCTGCGGTGCTGGCAACGCAAATAGACCAGCCGGCCCAGAGCCTGGAGAGGCTACTGGCGAATCTGCGGGCAAGCATGAGAGTGCACGTAGCGGAGGAGAGGAAAAGGATGAAGGCGACCATGGCGTATCTGGAGCAGAAAGTGGAGACCCTCAGGTGGAGGGTGATGGCAGATCCATCGGCACAAGATACGTACGAGGAGCTGACAAAGAGCAAAGTGGCGCTCAAGATTTACCAGGATGTGAACAAGGAGCAGCTCAAGGTCATGGCAGGGATGCTGGCCGAACTGGCGGGTGAGACACCATCGGGCTTCCTGTTGGGCCTGGTCAAGTCGAAGACAGAGATCAGTGAACTATTGTTGGTGCAACCCTATGGTTTGCACTCGGCTTGTTGTCCGTGTGCGTGCATGTGTGTGTGTGTATGGAATGGTATGAGGGCATGGGATAATATATATTTCATGCTTATAATTGTGTGTGAATGTTGAGTCATGATGTCGAGTGTGTGTGTTGAGTCAATAGCGAGTTATCGCTAGACGCGTGTTACGCGGTCGTTTGTGTCTCGCGCGCGATTTCTATTTTGTCGTGCGCGGTTTCTATTTTGTCCTGTGTCGAACGTTCGGTGTGTCGCAGGTGTGTGCAGCAGACCCATCAAGAACTCAAGGACGAGTTTGTGATGAAGAGCCCGAGCCTTGGTGTCAAGCCTCAGGTGATTTCAAAGCTCGCCAAAAGGGTACACCTCAAGATATTGAAGATAGTTACATTACTTTGTGTAGTGTAACATTTCACTTGGTGTAGGCCCTAGTGAAGGGTAGTTTCGAGACCCTTCGTGGTTGGGGACAGTGTGGCACTGTTCCACATCACTGTACCTCGGCTCTTGGGGTTTGTAGGAGCTGGGAGTCATTCCCAACTCGTAACTCTTCAGATCTCTTCCTATTTTGTGTTCTAAGACTATAGTGGCTGTCATAGTGCCGTTCGTTCAAACCAACGCTGTGTCGTCAATACTTGGTCAAATCGTGCGATCTAAACTGCCTATTGTAGGCGACAATAAGACGCTCCAGATCCAAGTTGAATCAAGTCATTTGAAGCTGTGACCAGAACGCTATGAACGTTTGAAGCCGCTGTGCAGAAATCCGACTGTGCACTCTATCTTTCGGTTTAGGCACATTGGAGCCTACTGTGACTATAACAACTATTCTGTAAAGGCGCGCGTATGAAAGGGGCAAAAGAGGTGCTGCAGGTGGCTTTCGAACACTTCCGTGAGGCCTACACAGGCTCAGCGACAGGGACTGTCAAGGAGCCGTGACCGATTGATGAGAGGCCGCGATTGCAAGAGGCTTACCGGATGATGCTTGGGAGAGAGTGATCGGAGTAGGAGGTGAAGGAAGCGCTCAAGGGGCTCCATGTGGGAAAAGCTCCAGGCTAGGACGGGTTGCGAAGGAGTTCTTCGAGCGCAACTGGGAACTCCTTGGACCAGCAGTGCTGAAGGAGGTCAAAGCGTTCGAAAAGACGGCGCGGCTCTCCGAAACCTTCACAACGGCGATTACGATCCTACTACACAAAAAGGGAGACAGGGACAACTTGAGTAACTACAGGCCAATTACTCTACTGAGCTTCTTCCACAAGCCACTGGCGAAAGTAATGGCACACAGGATCAAATCAGTCTTACCGAGGGTGATATCCTAGAACCATTTTGGATTCCTCCCGGGAAGAAGTCTGGCGGACGCGGTCTCACTTGTAGTAGATACAATAGATGCAGCGGTGGAGGAGGATGGGGACTAGTTGCTACTGCTAGTTGACTTCCAGAAAGCATACGACTCAGTGTCCCAGGAGTACCTGTTCAAGACGTTAGAGAACATGGGTTTCCCAACGGGGTATTCCACGTGGGTGAAAGGTCTCCATGATGGTGCGGCTACCAAGTTGCTGCTGAACGGCTGGGTGGGGGAGAAGGTGAAGATGGAAAAAGGGGTTTGCCAGGGGTGCCCACTCGCCCCGTACCTCTTCCTCTGCGCCGTTGAGCCACTCTGCCATAAAATCAAAAGGAGGACACTGGGAGTCAGAAAAAGGGGCGTAAAAGGGGAGCTAGCTTACATTGGCTACGCTGATGACACGACTCTGGTCCTAAAAGGGAAGGAGCAAGTGGTATCAGCGAAGAAGCTATTGGATGACTTAGCGGAAATATCGGGGCTAAGGGTGAACCACGAGTAGACATCACTGATGCCGCTGGGGAAGAACAGGAGGAGGTTGCAGCTGATAGCATCACCTTTCACCTGGGCAGGCAAGGACAGGGCGGAGCGGCTATTAGGTATTTGGATTACTTTCGGCGGCTCACCGAGAACGCGTGGGACAAGGCGTTCGAGAGCGTAAGCGCGGTGTTGAGCTGCTGGGAAACGAAGCACCTCAAGACATCCGCGCGAGTCACCATCATCAATAGCTATGCGATGCCAATCTCACTGTACCAGGCCCAGATTTACGCTCTGCCGCATGGAATCTGGACAAAGGTGAAGCGGCTCTGCCACAACTTATCTTTGGGGGCAAAGCACTGCTGGACAGGCATTTTATCCTCTGGAGTTACGACCTGTCATGCCGGGGAAGGAGAGACGGCGGACTGGGAGTGATAGATTTCAAGCACCGAATCGATAGCACTGTGATCCAAAACATGGGCAAGGCCCTGGTGGAGCATGAGCCTTTAAGAATCTGGCTGTGGGAGAGAGCGGCTGGCTTCCCGCTTGGTCTTGCGACAATCTACGCCCACCCCTCGATCTTGAACCACTGGTTGGGAAGCGGGACAAGATAGAAAGCAGCAGTAAAAGCCCTATGGGACTCAAAAATCTTAACCATGGGTGACCTTGCACACAGATGAGACGCGAAAGAGGAGCAGCTGTTGTTCAATCGGAAAATCTTCTTCAGAGGCAGATCACCTTTCAAAATCAGGCGGGCTCGCACGGCTTGATGGGAATACGCCTGGGGGACTTGGTGGAAAAGAGCAGCGACGATAGCAGAAGCCTCAAGAGCGACGCCACCCTGGAACAGGAACTTGGGGCGGTAGACCAGAGAAAGTGGGCTCGGAAGGCGAGGGAATGAGCGCCACAGAGTTGGAGGGACCTGGTACTCAACCAGCTGCAAGCGGAGGAGGTTTTCAGAGAGACGTGTTTGATTCGCACACCGTCATACTGACCAAGGGAGTTTTTCTACTACACGCTAGAATACGCGAACAACGGAGTGCTATATGGGAAGCGGGCGACGGTGGATAAAAAGGGGCACATATCCGCAGTGGAGTATGCCAGCGTGGTATCAGTTGACCACTTACGCACCACTCCAATGGCAATCATAGAAGGGAGGATGCGAGGGCCGCTGGGTGACCCGAGATCATGGCTGGTCTACTCACCAATCTGCAACAAAGGCGAGCGAGCCGAACTAAGGCAGCAGCGGAATGCAATGAGGCCCCCAACCGCCCACCCTAGGCAATAGCTGCAGTGGGAAGAAGTGAGGGGGAGGAAGATAGACTAAGGGAAAGCCATCAAGATCCGGGATTCACTAGCAACCCCAGCCAGGGCGCGGGAAGTGGTGCTGAGAGTGCACAACAACAACCTACAGATGGAGGAAAGACTTCAGTTCCTGGGTGCAAGGGCGCTGTGTTCACTGCGGGAGGGAGGAGTCACAAGACCACTGCCTCTTCAGCTGCCCCATGATCCAACCAGTGGTCGGGGTGATGAAGAGGGTAGTACAATGTATGAACCCGGGCAGACATGGAGTGCCTCAGCGACATGTTGTTCCAAGAAAACAGCATGACGACAGGTTTTCCGGAGGCTGCCTTCATCTCAATCACGGCGCACCAAGTTTGGTTGGAGAGGTGAAACGCGGTTTTCAGGGGTAGCCGGTTCCAGCCAAAAAGGACACTGCGACGCATGGCAGTGAGTTTTACAAGGGACGTGAAGATTTACAGCTGGGCTCGGAAAAGGGTGGATGGCAAGGGGGCTACGAAACGGACAGGCGACTGGAGTCACTTGGCTGCTGATGAGGCGGAAGTCATGCACAAACTGTACCAATGTGAAGCCTCGATGACGTGGAAGGCGGGTTTCAAGGCAATCTGGGAAGATGGAAGGGTGGCTTTCCAGCCTCCGTAGAGAGTAAGAGGGGGGAAATGTTACCTATAACATTTAGCCCTTGTAGCAATAGTTATGACTACGGATGTATGCATGCGTGTAGTATACTTATATCCTCCAAAAAAAAACAAAACCTCCCCTCTTAACAGCTCCACCCCGACCACCACCACTGCTCCCGCCACCACTCCCACTGCCGCCACCGCCGCTGCCACCCCCACTGCCGCCGCCGCCGCCGCCACCACCGCCTCCACTCCCACCACCACTCCAACTGCCACCATTGCCACCGATACCTCCACCGCCTCCACCGCCCCCACCACCGCCTCCACCACTACCACCCCCACCACCCTGGCCTCCCTTGCCCTTGCCGCCGCGGCGCCTCCCACTAGGAGCAGATGCAGCTTTGACCTCCTCAGCATGAAGGAAGTCAACAGCAGCAGCAGAAGCAATAGAGGGGACAAGAGGAGAGGGGGAACACCCCACAAAGAAGGGAGTGCGAGGAGTGCCACGAGAAGCGCCTACAGTGACTATGCTGGTCTCAGCTGCAAGGAGGTGTGTCTCGAGCAGGTCGACAGTGAGGTCTGTGGGGTCAAGGGCAAGAAGGAGCTCCTTGACCATGCTAAGAGAGTCAAGGAGGCGGGTGACGATGAAGTACATCGTGATGTAAATGGGAGGAGGGTTCTTGGCTAGAAACTCGGCGGAAAGTGCGGCACAGTAGCGAGTGTCACTAGTGCGAAGGTGAGTGACGAGGTCGGCGACTGCGGCAAAGGCGGACAGCTCGCGGAATAGGTAGGGCAGTATTAGGCGACCAAGAGCAGCAGTGGCCGGGGAGGAGTAACGAGTGTCTACAGCATCGTACAGGGCTCTAGCAGTCTTGTGCTAGCCAAAGTGAGCGCGTTCGGCTAACGGCAGGTGGTTGCGAACGGCTAGGCGAGCAGCAGCGTCATGGGTAAGCCATTCTGAGCGAGTCGCACTGTCATCTGTGGCAGAAAGGGGCGAGAGAGGCTCCAAACGTGAGGTCAAACAGCGAGACACCGTCCCTAGAATTGCTGAGTAAGTACAGCTGCAGGTCATCTAGCCACGTGCCGAACTCTATCGATTGGCCCTCTACATCGAACGAGAGGACACTGAGAGTAGCCATCGCGGGCAAGGCATGTGAGCGCGCTAGTAGCAGGGCACTGTGCAGGCAGGGCGGCGGCTAGTAGGGCGGCGCGTTGGCAGATCAGGGCGGGGCGGCAGCCAGCAGGGCGGCACGCAGGCAGGGTAGGGTGGCACGGCTGCGAGTGGCGCGCAAGCAGGGCAGGGCGGCGCGGCGGCTGGCTGCACGCGGTTAGGGGAGGGTGGCGGCCAGTAGGGCAGCGTGCGGGCAGGGCAAGGCGGGCGGCGGCCAGCAGGGCGGCGCGCAGGCAGGGCAGGGTAGGGCTGCGGCCAGCAGGGCAGCGCGCGGGCAGGGTGGTGTAAGGTGGCGTGTGACGAGCTGTGCAACAGCACGGGGCAAGGCAGGGCAGCCACGCATGCAGAGCAACAATGCGGAGCAGGGCAGGTGCACGGGGTAGAGCTCACACGAGCAGGCAGGGCAAGGCAGCGCGCTTGCTGGCACAACACGGCGCAGGGCAATAGCAGCGGTGCAACAGTAGCAGTAGCGTAGGCAGCAGCAGTAGTGCAGCCACAGCAGTACAGGCGGCAGTAGGGTAGCAGGGACAGTGTGCCGACGAGGTGCAGGGCCAGTGCAGGTGCGCGGGCGGCACGGCAGGTGCGCATGGGCCTAGTGCGGGCTGTACGGACTGCGCGCGGGCTTGGCTCGGGCTGTATGGGCTGCGTGCAGGCCTGGCGCGGGCTGTACGGGCTGCGCGCAAGCCTTGCGCGAGCTGTACGGGCTGCACGCGGGCGGCTCGCAGGCTGTATGGGCTGCGTGCGGGTGGCGCGCGGGCTGTACGGGCTGCGCACGGGCGGCGGCCTAAACGGGCTGCGCGCGGTAGGGTAGGGCAGCGGGAAGGAACGGGGAAGGGCAGGGCAGGGCAAAGATTTGGGCAGGACCAACATTAAGTGGTGGGCCCTCTGAAGAAAAGGGTCCTTAGGAAGGACCCGCTCTGATACCATGTCGAGATTAGATAGGAGGAATGGTGATCATTAGGTCGAGGGAGGGGTACAACAACAACATCGAGAGAAATTTTGTACCCCCTAGTGCTAACACCTATATAGCCTACATAACATATAAGCATATATGTTTTGACACCCCACAGATGTTGAGGTCCCCACTGCTATTGAGGTCCCCACTGTTGAAATTGTTGCTGTTGCTGCTGTCCGTATTGCTGCACCTGTTGCTGCGTTTGTGGGAGCTACTGATGTAGCTGATGTGACTGTTGTGGCTATTGCTGCTGTGTCCGCGCAGACCCCTAGAGTCATCATCCCTAGGCGCCGCACCAGCAGCTTTGGCCCTGTCTCCAGAGTCACCACCTCGTGTCGCACTAGTACCCCCACCAACTCCACTACCTCCACGACTGCCACCCTTCCCCCTTCTCTTTCCTCGCTTGCCTTGTTTCTGCCAACTTGTGGCAGAAATAGCTGCATTCTCCTTAGTAGCAGACGACGCAGCAGAGGCAAGAGAAGCAGTGAAGGTGGGAAGCTGGGATACAACACACCCCTCAAAGAGACGGGGAACTAATGAAGCATTAGCAAAATCAAATGAGTGGAGTTTACTCGATCTCAGTGAAAGTGGTCTCAAGGAGTTTGACAGTAAGCTCGCTAGAGTATTTTTGAAGAATCGAGCCACATGCAGACAAGAGTTCATCAGAGAGACGAGTGACAATGAGATAGTTGCGGAGATAACTCGTTTAACGGGAGCTAGACTACAGGCTAGGCACGGGTGCTCTGCGTTCGTTCACTTAGACGTTCTCTAGCACTTGTGCATTCACGGGGCAAAACCGCAAGAGTTTCACTAGCAAAATTTGAGAACAATGATTCAGAATGATAGCAACAACATTGGCGTGAAAGACTACATCAGAGCTAACAGAGCTGCTGGTCGACTTCCAACGCAACACGGTCGACCGCGTGCCAGCACAACTTGGTCGACCGCCCTCGAGCAGAGCAAAGTCGTGGCTTGCCAGCGTTGCAAGTCCATGTTGTGCCAATGCTGCAGCAAGCCGGCTGCACATTGTTGCACCTCATGACAATGGTACACCTACTTTGCATATGCCTGCAGCTGGTTGGTGCTCCACACCTCGTCATGAGCAGAGCGGAGATGCCTGGCGGACTCCACGCTAGCAACTGCGCCAACCAGCGACTGCACGCACCAGCCACGTTGACCTCGGGATACCACCCCCGTAGTCGGCCTCGCAGAAATCACCCAGGCGACCTTCGCACACGCCGCCCAGGTATCCTGGTCGACCAGGCAACCCTGCCTGGTCGACCAGCCTTGTCGGTCGCCGGCTACGCAAGCCCGGCGTCCCCAAGTTTGGCGCCTGTACAGAAATCCCCGCGCAGGTCGACCACCTCGTCAACCGGCTCGCCCACTGCTTCAGGTCGGCCATATTCCCCATACACCCGACTACGAGGTTGGCTCCACTCAAGCAAGGACGGGGTCAACCACAATTCCCGTTGACACTCCCCCAGCTGCATTCACGCTTGGGCCCCCAGACCGCACGGCAGCACTACTCGGAGAATACCTCTTCCGCGTGCACCCAACGCACAGCACGCCAGTCACCGCACCAGCCATGCAAGAGGGCATGGCACCCACTTTTGCATATCGTCATCGCCCACGTCAGCTATACGAACTTGGCCGATTGCAACGGAGCACCGGTTGAAGGCCGGAAAGTGCAGCGCCTTCGTCAGGAAGTCGGTCGGCTGCTCGGTGGTCGAGATGTACTTCAGCAAAAACGTCCCGCGCTTCACCATGTGCTGCAGCCAGGCCTAACGCCGCTCCATGTGCTTGAGGATGCTTGTCAACCCCATGCCCTTGGCGACCGTAATGGCCGACTTTTTGACCACCCGGAGGACGGTCGGCTTCCCGGCATCGAGCTGCCGAAACTCTGCAAGAAGGAAGCAAAGACGGCATCCCTCCTTGCCAGCTTCCGTGGCCGCCACGTTCTCCGACTCGGTCGACGACATCGTCGCGCACTTGATGCGCTCACTCGACCAGGAGACTTCTGTCCCTCTGTGGACGAACACGTAGCCGCCCGTGCTCGTCCGCTTCTGCCCGGTCGCAAGTGTCATCGGCGTTCACATAGCCAACCAGTTGCAGCGACTTAGGTCCACCACTGAACTCCAGGGCGGTGTCATGCGTATTGGCGAGGTAGGCGAAGCAGCGGTCAACCTCGCGCCAGTGCTAGTCGCTCCTCACCATGAGGCCGCTCCCTAGCTGGGTGCAGGCGAAGGCGATGTCTGTCCTCATCGTCGTTGCTGCGAACTGTAGCGAGCCGACCTTCTTCCGGTACTCCTCCTCCTAGTGCTCCTGCGCCTCCTCGTCGTCGAAGGTGAGCTCGGCGTAGGCGTCGACCGAGACCGGCATCTTTGGGGTGCGGCCAGTCTGCTCCTCGTCAAGGAACCACCTACACAGCTTGTCGGCGTAGCCCTGCTGGTGCAACCACCGCTTCCTCGCCGGCCTGTTGCCTAGGTACTTCTGCGCCGGCAAGATCTCACGCAGTTCGAAGACACCCTCTAGCAGCTCCTTCAGCTCCTTCAGCATCTCGGCACTACTGTTCGCGTCGAGTAGGTTGTCGACGTAGACCAGTACCCAGAAGGCCACCTTGTTGTCACAGACCTTGAAGAAGAGCGCCGTGTTGACCTGGCTCTTCTTCCAACCAGTGCCGACCACCATGTCGTTAAGAGCCTTGTACCACAACAACAGTAACTGCTTCAGCCCGTAGAGGCTCTTCAGCAGTTTGCACACCCGGCCAGTCCCGTCGTTGAAGTAGTCCGGCTGGTGCATGTATAGCACCCGGTCGAGCTTGCTCTGCACAAAGGCTTTCTCCATGTCGAGCTGCATCAGGTTGAGGTTGTGGACGGCAACGATGCTCAGTAAAATCCTCACCGTGACGTATCTGCTCACTAGCGTATACGCCTTGTCCTAGTCGGCTCCGTACACCTGCGTGAAGCCCTTCAAGACCAGCCTCGCCTTCTCGCGCTCGACGGTGTCATCGATGTGGTACTTCGTTATCAACACCAACCGGTTCTTCACGATGTTCACCCCGGGCGGGCATCCGACCAGCTCCCAGGTCCCCATGCCGATGAGACTGCGGATCTCCTTTTCCATGGCGAACTTCACCGCCTTGGCCTTCTAGCTCGCCAACACCTCCTTCACCGTCATCGTCGAGAAGTCCTAACGGTGTTCAGGGTCGGCGTGCATGTCAGGGTCAAGCTCCAGCAGTTCCTCATCCTCCTCAGCGTCGTCGTACAACAAGTCGACGTCGACTTTGTCATACGCCGTGGCTCTTGCCGACCCGGAGTCGGAATCTCTTCGTGCTGCTAGTCCTACTCTCATGCGTCTCCTTGCTACTGTCGTCACTGACCCTTCTTTCGAGTCCACTGCTGCGTCTGCCCTCGTTTCTGAGCTCATCGACTTTGCTGCTCGCTATCGCCCAGACTACGCTGCTAGTCTTGTCGCTGAGTCTGCGTCTGTCTGTCCTCCGTCCGTCGGGGGTGAGTGTGCCCTTGGCACGGACGTCCTTGAGGACAGGCAGGAGGAGTTCCAGTGTCTGGCAGCTGCTTCACCTCATCTCGTGTCGGTACTGCTTACCCCTGAGGGAGACCCGGATGCACTTGACATCCCGACTCCGCGCTCTTACGCGGAGGCGATAGAGGGTCCCTACTCGTCTCAGTGGCAGGCAGCTATGGATGCAGAGATGGCTTCCTGGAAGTCCACAGGCACCTACGTTGACGCTGTCCCCCCTCCTGGGGCGAACATCGTCATTGGCATGTGGATTTTCAGGGCGAAGCGGCCGCCGGGTTTTCCGCCTGTCTTCAAGGCGCATTACGTGGTTCGTGGCTTCAGTCAGCGGCAGGGAGTTGACTACTTTCAGACCTTCTCCCCCACCCCGAAGATGACCACTCTTTGGGTACTGCTGCACGTTGCTGCTCACCGTGACTACGAGCTGCACTCTCTTGACTTCAGCACTGTTTTCTTGCAGGGCAGCCTGCACGAGGAGATCTGGCTGTCCCGCCCACCTAGCTTCACTGTTTCTTTCCCTCTTGGTACCCAGTGGAGTCTCCGGCGTCCAGTCTACGGTCTCTGCCAGGCGCCATGTGAGTGGCACGACACACTGAGGACTACACTTGCGGCTCTTGGGTTTGCTCCTTCTACAGCCGACCCGTCACTGTTTCTGCGCACCGACACCTCTCTGCCGCCGTTCTACATCCTCGTGTACGTCAACGACTTGGTCTTAGCCACAGCTGACACTGCTGGACTCGCCTACGTGAAGTCTGAGTTGCAGAAGAGACACACGTGCACAGACGTTGGTGAACTGCGCAGCTACCTTGGCTTGCAGATCACCCGGGACAGAGCACGCCGCACCATTACCCTGACTCAGTCACACATGGTGCAGCAGGTCCTTCAGCGCTTGGGCTTCACGTACTCCTCGCCTTAGGCCACTCCTCTGCCTACTCGCCACTCACTCTCAGCTCTGCCTTCGGATGAGTCCGTAGAGTCGATTGGCCCGTATCCAGAGCTTGTTGGTTGCCTCATGTACCTGATGACTTGCACACGACCTGACCTTGCATACCCTCTTAGCATTCTTGCACGCTATGTTGCTCCTAGGAGACACCGACCAGAGCACATGGCTGCAGCGAAGAGGGTGTTGCGCTACTTGTGCAGTACGTCGGGCATGGGGCTAGTGCTTGGAGGGCGGAGTCCAGTGGTCCTCACTGGGCACGCAGACGCTTCTTGGGCTGACAACCAGGCTACGCAGCGGTCGTCACAGGGTTACACCTTCAGCCTTGGTTCCGGCTCTGTTTCGTGGCGGGCTACTTGCTCGTCTTCTGTTCTCAGCTCCAGTTGTGAGGCTGAGATCTACGCCGGGGCCATGGCTGCACAGGAGCTTCGCTGGCTCACCTACCTGCTGACCGACCTTGGAGAGCCGCCTCGTTCTCCTCCAGTCCTGTACGTAGACAACAAGGCCATGCTGGCCTTGTGTCGAGAGCAGAGACTGGAGCACAGAAGAAAGCACATTGCTCTTCGCTACTTCCTTGCTCGTGAGTTACAGCAGCGTGGTCAGTTGCGACTTGCGTACGTGGCCTCTGAGGCCAACACTGCTGATGTTTTCACCAAGGCGCTTGCGCCTTGTGATCATCAGCGCTTCTGTACTCAGCTTGGTCTTGTGCCTGTCTTGCCTCACTTGCTCACTTCTTGACCTTGCTTGTACTGTCACATATATATGCTCTTGCTCTTGCTTGCTTAGCCTCTTATGTATATATGTGCTCCTGCATGTGAACTGGCCTTCTGGCCTTGAACTTGTGCTCGGAATGTGTGGTGACTTTGTGATCCACCCTGAGCTTTGCTTTGCTTTGCTTGACTGGTCTTGTGACCCCTTCTTCTCCCCCACTTTGCCTATGGGGGTGTGTCAAATTATAATCTTGTGTAGGCTATAGTGGGGTAGCCCATATGGGGTACACATTTCTAGGGTTGCACATTTGTATCACTTCCATTCCATAGTCATCCATTCTCGTTCTACTTTCATCACTGCTGCTGCTGCTGCTGGCGCTGACCACCACCGGAGCTGACCCTCTGCGCAGCGCCACCCCGACCAGCTCGACCTCCGCCGCCACCGCCTCCTCCACCGCCGCCATCTCCGCCACCTCCGCTCCCACCGCCACCGCCGCCGCCGCCGCCGCCGCCGCCTCTGCCTCCACTGCGCCACCGACACCTCCACCCCCGCCACCACCCCCACCGCCACCCCCACCCCCTCCACCGCCTCCAACCCCGCCTCCACCGCCCCCGCTAGCTCCTCCAGCGCCCCTGCCCCCCTTGCCCTTGCCAGGGCGGCATCTCCCGCTAGGGGTAGACGCCGCACCGACCGACTCAAGCCCAACGAGGTCGGCCGCAGCAGCAGAGGCAACAGAGGGCAAAAGAGGGGAGGGGGAATATCCCTCAAAGATGGGGGTGCGAGGGTCACTACGAGAGGCTCCTACAGCTACTATGCTCTTCTCTGCTGCTAGGAGGGCCTTCTCGAGGAGGTCAACGGTGAGAGTGGTGGGGCAAACTGAGAGGAAGTGGTCCCTGACTACGCGAAGGGAGTTAGGGAGCCGGGTGACTATGTAGTAGAGGGTGATGTACATGGGGGGGGTGGTTCTTGGCGCAGAACTCAGCAGGAAGCGCAGCGCGGTAGCGAGTGTCACTAGTGCGGAGGTGCGTAATGAGGTCAGCGACTGTGGGAAAGGTAGCAAGGTCAGCGAAGAAGTACGATAGCATGAGGCGGCTCAGTGCAGCAGTGGCAGGGGAGGAGTAGCGTTCAATTACAGCGTCGTAAAAGGTCTGAGCACTCTTGTACTGACTAAAGTGCGCACGCTCAGAGGTAGGCAGGTAGCGACGCACAGCAAGACGTGCTGCAGCATCGCGTGTGGCCCACTGTGAGCGAACAGTGGCGTCGGCATCAGCAGCAGGGGCAGGAGAGGCACCAGAGGTGAGGTCAAAGAGGGAGAGACCGTCTGCCCTATCGCACTGTAGGAAAAGCTGCAGGTCATCTACCCAGACATCAAAGTGAATGGCCCGACCCTAAACGTCAAAAGCGAGGACACTAGGGGTAGCCATGACAGCAGTAGACTAGTAGCGCGAACAGTAGGGTAAGGGCAGTGCAGTGACGGAGGCGCTACTCTTACCGGACAGGGCGGCTCGGGCGGCTCGGCGGCTCGGCAAGGCGGCGGACAGGGCGGCTCGGGCGGCTCGGGCGGCTCGGTTTTACGGCGGCTCGGCAGCAACTGCGGCTCGGCGACTCGGCAGTTTGGGCGGCTCGGGCAGCTCGGCGGTACGGCGGCTCGGCAGCAACTGCAGCTCGGCGGCTCGGCGACCCGGCGGCTCGCGCGGTTCAGGTGGCGCGGCGGCTCGGGCGGCTCGGGTGGATCGGGCGGCTCGGCGACGCGACTGCTGGGCGGCTCCGCTGTTCGGCTGCAGGGCGGCTCGGCGGCTCGGCTCTTGGGCGGCTCGGCGGCTCGGTTGCTGGGCAGTTCGGCTGCTCGGCGGCTTGGCTGCTGGGTGGCTGTGCCGCTAAGGAAGGCGGGGCCGCGAAGGGCGGCGGGGCCGCTGAAGTGAGCGGCGACGGGGCCGCAGAGGAGGCGGCGGGAGGGCCGCTGAAGGGGCGGCGTCGAGGCCGCTGCAGGGGTGGCAACGGGGCCCCTGAAGAAGGTGGCGGGGCCGCTGAAAGGGCGGCGACGGGCCGTAAGGGGAGGGTGTCAACGGGGCCGCTGAAAGAGGCGGCGGGGCCGCTGGAAGGGCGGCGTCGGGGCCGCTGTGAGGGCGGCGACGGGGTCGCGTCAGGGGCGGCGACAGGGCCGCTGTAAGGGCGGCGACGGGGCCGCTGCAAGGGCAGCAACGGGGCCGCTGTAAGGGCGGCGACGGGGCCGCAGGTGAAAGGGCGGCAACGGGCCACATGGGGAGGGCGGCGACGGGCCGCTGAGGGCGGTACGACGGGGCCGCGAAAGGGGCGGCACGACGGGGCCGCGAAAGGGCGGCGCGACGCAGTCGCGAAGGGCGGCGCGACGGGACCGCTAAGCGCGGCGTGACGGGCCGCTAAGGGCGACGCGACGGGGCCGCTAGGGAAGGTGCGACCCTAAGCGCGCTTCGGGCAGGGGCGGGACGCGCCCCGGGCAGGAAAAAAAAAGTCGGTGGGCCTTAGGAACAGTTTCCACTAGGGAACTTGCTCGATACCATGAGAAAATAGAAGGATGATTGAACTATGAAAGAGTTGGGTACAAGTACTAACCCTAATTGGGTTGTACCCCTTATGGGCTACCGACTATAGCCTACACAAATGTATAAGCTATAATGTTCTGACAGATTTTCCCCAGTGGCAGGATCGCGGACTTCCCACTGTTGACTTTCAGTTCCGACGCTACAGCAAAATCCCGCAACATCCGGTTTGCCTCCTTCACCTGTTGTTCCCCTTCTAGCAGCAGGGTAGTATCGTCCACGTAACTTATATACGCCAACCTCTCGCAGCCCCTATCTTCGATGCCCAACTTCCTTTCTTCCGCCAATCTGCTCAATGGTTCCACCGCACACAAGAAAAGGTAAGGCGCCAGAGGACATCCCTGCCTCACCCCCTTCCGCATCTGAATCTGCTCTCCGGTCCACCCATTGACGTAGAGCAGCATGTGAACATCACTGTGCAAGGCTTTGATCCAACCCACGAAACGCGAAGGAAAGCCCAGCCGAGATGAAGTCTTTATCAGATACCCCCTCCGGACCGAGTCGTAAGCTTTTTCGAAGTCCACCATCATCAGGTACCAATCATTGCGCTCGTTGTTGGCCGCATCAATCAAATCCGCCACCATGCACGCAGCGTTGGTGAGTCTTCGTCTGGGTAGGAAGCCATACTGCTCCCCTAAAATAACATGATGTAGTACTGCCTTTATCCTTGTCGCTACCACCTTTGCTAGTACTTTCTATATGCTGGTCATCAGCGTTATCGGCCTGTAGTTCTTGATGTCCATTTCCGCACCCTTCTTATGCAGCAACACCGTGACAGTCTCATTCGCTACCTCGGGCAGTTTGCCAGTGGCCATAAATTCTTTCACCATCTTCATCACCGGACCTTTTATCACCCCCCAATGACTCTGAAACAATTCCTTCGGCAAGCCAACTCTTCCCGGAGATTTGTCATTTGCCAGCTCCTTAATCGCCTTCCGCACCTCTTCCTCCGTCCAGTCTACTTCCAGCGCCTCTGCAGATGCTTCCTCCAAGGTCTTCCTCGCCATCCACTGAAGCACTAGTTCGTCCTCCACTAAATAGGAGAGCTCGTCGAAGGCACACCGAAAGTATTGTGATGCTGCCTCCAGGATCGCCTTTGCATAGGTGAAACTAACTCCATTTTTACCGGTTCTTTTATTCCCACCTTAACCTTCCTGCTCTTGACCAGAGCAGACAAGAAACCTGTCAAAGCCTCCCCGCACAGCTGTAATTTGAGCCCTGTTCTCAGTTCCAAGAAATTCTTCCGTCCGTCCCTGTACCTTCGCAGCATCGCCTGGCTGGCTGTGAGTACCGCTTGCAGATTGTCGTCGCCTGGATCCACCAACGCCTTCTGTTGCAGCATCCCTACTTGCTCCTCTAGCGCATTCTGCATCCGTCTAACCCGTTTTTTTCTCTTCGTTGTCGTATTTCCGCAGACGCGCACTCAGTCGTCTTGACAACCTGTCAAAATCACCACTTCCTTCATCCTCGTGCCGCTAAACCACCTCTGTTACCGCTGTCGCCACCCCCTGGCACTTGGCTAGCCTTGCCGGAAACCTCCAAGTCCCTGGACCAGTCTCTTGCGGTCCGCTCGAACTCAGCCGCATACTGATTCCAAACTTGTGGTATGTAATCTCCGGCGGCAACCACCGATTAGACACCTTTGCCACCTGATGCACCGTAGCCTGTGACACAAGTATCATGTCGATCCTCGAGCTGACCAAAGCTAACCTGCAGAAGAAGGTGAACTCCCTGTCATCCGGCCTCATCTCCCTAAAAACATCCTTAGCCTGAAAGTCTGCCAGCACCTACTTCATCCTGATGTTATCTCCTGTGACTCCCTGTGGATTGGACTTGTCTAGGATGGGATCCTCGATCATGTTCAAAGCCCCAACACCAGCTGTTCCCCTCTTAGCATGTTCTGTGATGCAACCATATGCATTCACGTCGGTCTGCCTCCCATCATGTGTTTGTGCGTTGCATGCGTAGTGTGAGCGTGTGCAAGAAATTTGTGTCTTGTGTGGTTTGGATTTTCTGTGTGTGTGTGTGTGTGTGTGTGTGTGTGTGTGTGTGTTTGTTGTGTGTGTGTGTGTGTGTGTGTGTGTGTGTGTGTGTGTGTGTGTGTGTGTGTGTGTGTGTGTGTGTGTGTGTGTGTGTGTGTGGTGTGTGTGTGTGTGTGTGTGTGTGTGTGTGTGTGTGTGTGTGTGTGTGTGTGTGTGTGTGTGTGTGTGTGTGTGTGTGTGTGTGTGTGTGTGTGTGTGTGTGTGTGTGTGTGTGTGTGTGTGTGTGTGTGTGTGTGTGTGTGTGTGTGTGTGTGTGTGTGTGTGTGTGTGTGTGTGTGTGTGTGTGTGTGTGTGTGTGTGTGTGTGTGTGTGTGTGTGTGTGTGTGTGTGTGTGTGTGTGTGTGTGTGTGTGTGTGTGTGTGTGTGTGTGTGTGTGTGTGTGTGTGTGTGTGTGTGTGTGTGTGTGTGTGTGTGTGTGTGTGTGTGTGTGTGTGTGTGTGTGTGTGTGTGTGTGTGTGTGTGTGTGTGTGTGTGTGTGTGTGTGTGTGTGTGTGTGTGTGTGTGTGTGTGTGTGTGTGTGTGTGTGTGTGTGTGTGTGTGTGTGTGTGTGTGTGTGTGTGTGTGTGTGTGTGTTGTGTGTGTGTGTGTGTGTGTGTGTGTGTGTGTGTGTGTGTGTGTGTGTGTGTGTGTGTGTGTGTGTGTGTGTGTGTGTGTGTGTGTGTGTGTGTGTGTGTGTGTGTGTGTGTGTGTGTGTGTGTGTGTGTGTGTGTGTGTGTGTGTGTGTGTGTGTGTGTGTGTGTGTGTGTGTGTGTGTGTGTGTGTGTGTGTGTGTGTGTGTGTGTGTGTGTGTGTGTGTGTGTGTGTGTGTGTGTGTGTGTGTGTGTGTGTGTGTGTGTGTGTGTGTGTGTGTGTGTGTGTGTGTGTGTGTGTGTGTGTGTGTGTGTGTGTGTGTGTGTGTGTGTGTGTGTGTGTGTGTGTGTGTGTGTGTGTGTGTGTGTGTGTGTGTGTGTGTGTGTGTGTGTGTGTGTGTGTGTGTGTGTGTGTGTGTGTGTGTGTGTGTGTGTGTGTGTGTGTGTGTGTGTGTGTGTGTGTGTGTGTGTGTGTGTGTGTGTGTGTGTGTGTGTGTGTGTGTGTGTGTGTGTGTGTGTGTGTGTGTGTGTGTGTGTGTGTGTGTGTGTGTGTGTGTGTGTGTGTGTGTGTGTGTGTGTGTGTGTGTGTGTGTGTGTGTGTGTGTGTGTGTGTGTGTGTGTGTGTGTGTGTGTGTGTGTGTGTGTGTGTGTGTGTGTGTGTGTGTGTGTGTGTGTGTGTGTGTGTGTGTGTGTGTGTGTGTGTGTGTGTGTGTGTGTGTGTGTGTGTGTGTGTGTGTGTGTGTGTGTGTGTGTGTGTGTGTGTGTGTGTGTGTGTGTGTGTGTGTGTGTGTGTGTGTGTGTGTGTGTGTGTGTGTGTGTGTGTGTGTGTGTGTGTGTGTGTGTGTGTGTGTGTGTGTGTGTGTGTGTGTGTGTGTGTGTGTGTGTGTGTGTGTGTGTGTGTGTGTGTGTGTGTGTGTGTGTGTGTGTGTGTGTGTGTGTGTGTGTGTGTGTGTGTGTGTGTGTGTGTGTGTGTGTGTGTGTGTGTGTGTGTGTGTGTGTGTGTGTGTGTGTGTGTGTGTGTGTGTGTGTGTGTGTGTGTGTGTGTGTGTGTGTGTGTGTGTGTGTGTGTGTGTGTGTGTGTGTGTGTGTGTGTGTGTGTGTGTGTGTGTGTGTGTGTGTGTGTGTGTGTGTGTGTGTGTGTGTGTGTGTGTGTGTGTGTGTGTGTGTGTGTGTGTGTGTGTGTGTGTGTGTGTGTGTGTGTGTGTGTGTGTGTGTGTGTGTGTGTGTGTGTGTGTGTGTGTGTGTGTGTGTGTGTGTGTGTGTGTGTGTGTGTGTGTGTGTGTGTGTGTGTGTGTGTGTGTGTGTGTGTGTGTGTGTGTGTGTGTGTGTGTGTGTGTGTGTGTGTGTGTGTGTGTGTGTGTGTGTGTGTGTGTGTGTGTGTGTGTGTGTGTGTGTGTGTGTGTGTGTGTGTGTGTGTGTGTGTGTGTGTGTGTGTGTGTGTGTGTGTGTGTGTGTGTGTGTGTGTGTGTGTGTGTGTGTGTGTGTGTGTGTGTGTGTGTGTGTGTGTGTGTGTGTGTGTGTGTGTGTGTGTGTGTGTGTGTGTGTGTGTGTGTGTGTGTGTGTGTGTGTGTGTGTGTGTGTGTGTGTGTGTGTGTGTGTGTGTGTGTGTGTGTGTGTGTGTGTGTGTGTGTGTGTGTGTGTGTGTGTGTGTGTGTGTGTGTGTGTGTGTGTGTGTGTGTGTGTGTGTGTGTGTGTGTGTGTGTGTGTGTGTGTGTGTGTGTGTGTGTGTGTGTGTGTGTGTGTGTGTGTGTGTGTGTGTGTGTGTGTGTGTGTGTGTGTGTGTGTGTGTGTGTGTGTGTGTGTGTGTGTGTGTGTGTGTGTGTGTGTGTGTGTGTGTGTGTGTGTGTGTGTGTGTGTGTGTGTGTGTGTGTGTGTGTGTGTGTGTGTGTGTGTGTGTGTGTGTGTGTGTGTGTGTGTGTGTGTGTGTGTGTGTGTGTGTGTGTGTGTGTGTGTGTGTGTGTGTGTGTGTGTGTGTGTGTGTGTGTGTGTGTGTGTGCGTTATTTGGCCTGAGCAGACATCTGAAGTGATTCCTCTACTCAAGAGCTTTCCGACGAACCAAGAATCGTCGCGATCGGAGCACAACCAAGAAAGTTACGAACATTGGAGTTCGTATGCTTATATATTTTGGTTGCAGCTACTTTGGGAAGTTGTGGCATTGACTCAATATGGGGTACAGACTTTTGGGGGTTGGGAAATTCGAACCCAGTCACCCTCAGCACTAATAGTCAATTCATACATGGCAGCAAGAATAGTCTCATAGTCAAGATCAAAGATAGGTACATCACGCTTAAGGAGGTCTGCCCAGTTGGGGAACTCAGTAGCATCAGGAAACTTGATGCGCCAGGTGTCGCTAAGCCGAGCGAAGCAGCGGTACTCAGTGTGAAACCCTGTGCATTGCCGACCAGCGCGGGGACCTATGCGAATGATATAGGGGCAGCGACTAGGACCCCCAGACGCCCCACGCCTGGCATACCAGTCAAGGAGCTGCTGGGAAGTGTGGTTCTGGCGCTGACGATGCTGCTGCTGCTGTCCCTGGCCACCACTGGCATCACCCAAGCCCCCACCACCGCCACCACCACCACTCCCCCCTCCGCCACCACCGTCGCTGCCACCGCCACTGCTCCCGGCACCACCACCTTCCCCACCACTACCTCCAACCCCACGACCACCGCCACCACCCCCACCGCCCCCGCCGCCTCCACCACCGCCCCACCGCCACGCCCGCCACCCCCGCCACCCTTGCCTCCCTTGAAGCCGCTGCGCTTCCCGCTTGGAGCGGAAGCAGCTGCGACCTTCTCAGCACCAAGGAGGTCGACAGCAGCAGCTGCAGAGGCGTAGGAGGGGGTAAGAGGGGAGGGGGAGCACCCCTCAAAGAGGGGAGTGCGGGGAGTACCACAAGCAGTACCTACAGCTAGAATGTTCTTCTCGGCTGGTAGGAGGTGCTTCTCGAGGTCGTCGACAGTGAAAGAATGGGGGTCAAGGGCGAGAAAATGGTCCATGAGTGAGCGAAGAGTGTCAGGGAGGCGGGTGATGAGGAAGTAGAGAGTAAAGTACATCGGGGGGTGGTTCATTGCGAGGAACTCAGCTGGAAGGGCGGCACGAAGACGAGTGTCACTAGAGCGTAGGTGAGAGATGAGGTCCTTAGCGGTGGTAAACGAGGACAGGTCGGGGAATACGTAGGGTAGCATAAGTCGACCTAGGGCTGCAGTGGCCGGGGAAGAGTAGCGGGCAACTACAGCGTCGTACAGTGCCTTGACAGTCTTGTGCTGGCTAAAGTGCACGCGCTCTGTGATCGGCAGATGGTTGCGAATAGCTAGGCACGCAGCAGCATCGCGGGTCTAGAGCAGGCTCAGTATCAGTAGGAGCAACGACACTTCCAAACACGTAATCGAAGAGGGAAACACCGTCCTTTGCATCAGTCAGGAGGAACAGTTGCAGGTTGTCGAGCCAGGTGGGGAACTCTACTGGACGGCCGTCAGGATCGAACGCGAGCACATTAAGCATCGCCATAGTAGCAGTGCAGGCAAGGCTACGGAGATAGCGCGCAGGGCAAGCAGGCGCTCAAGGCAGGCAGGCGCTCAAGGCAGGTAGGCGCTCTTGGCAGGCAGGCGCTCAAGGCAGGCAAGCACTCTTGGCAGGCAGGTGCTCAAGGCAGGCGCTCAAGGCCGGCGCTTAAGGCAGGCGCTCTAGGAAGGCGCTCAAGGCAGGCGCTCAAGGCAGGCGCTCTAGGCAGGCTAAGACAGGCATGCGTGCGGCTCACGGGCGTCACACGGGCAGGGCACGCGCGGCTGCGGGCTGCGCGCGGCTGCTGGCTGCACGTGGCGACGGGCTGCGCGCGGCTGCGGGCTGCGCGCGGCTGCTGGTTGCGCGTGGCGACGGGCTGCGCGCGGCTGCGGGCTGCGTGCGGCGGCGGGCTGCACGGGCGAGGCCTAAGCGGGCTGCGTGCGGGCGGCGTAAGCGGCGCGCGGGCCGGCAGCAGGCTGCGCGGGCGGCTGACGCGGCGTGCGGGGCCGAAAACGGGCTGCGCGGGCTGCTTAAGCGGTGCGCGCGAGAAAAATAAGGGGCCGCGCGCGTGCACCCGAGGCGTGCGCGGGCAGCAGGCAAGGCTGGCAGGCAGGCAAGGCCGTAGGTGAGGTAACGCGGTAACCGGTGGGCCCTAATCGTAGGTCCTAAAGACCTATGCTCTAAATACCATCTTAGAAACTTAGGCATGAATGTTTGCAATGTCGAGAGATTTTGGAACAAGTAAGAAACCTAAGGGGTTGTACCCCACAGTATCTACCCCACTACAGCCTACCCAAAACTAGAACACATATATATGTTTGACATCAAGGTGGCACCTTTTTCTGCCCCTCTCTCCCCTCTCGCCCTTTCCAGGTTCCGGCTGGGCAGCAGGGTGCGAGAGCAGGCAAGTGAGGATGAGAGAGCATGATGGCGGAAATCACCAGGTTGTGGGTCATTGAGTGGATGCATCATCATCAACCAAGGCTGTTGCTGGAGTGGCAAGTCACCATGCCGTCGGCCTGCCTGAAAGGCAGCACCCACTATGTTTGCTCCTCTTTACCATCCCTTGCTTGCTCCTTCCCTTCTCTAGCTTGCCCACCATGTTTACACCCCCATTCTTCACTTCCACTGCTCCCTCCCACCCGCTTACCCCTCCTCTCCCATCTCTTTCCGCTCTCTCCCTCTGCGGTTATGGTCATATCAAAGAAGTTAGACGGGAGAGAATAGTACTACTGTTGAAGCAGTCTCTAACAAAGCTGTTACCACTGCCACTGGTGCAGCTTCTGCCGCGGCTAGAAGTGCTCCGGCTCCTGCCCTTTCGTCTACAACAAACGAGTTCCGTTTTCCATAGCCCAAGTCCTCTTCGGTTGAGGCACAGGTGGCACCTGAAGCAGCAGCAGCAGCAGCAGCAGCAGCAGCGGCAGCACGTGAATGGCTGCGATTTTGCGGGTGCGTCAATGCAGGTGCTGTCGACTGGGCTCTCAAACCGATGATATGACATGACTGCATATTATATATCATTCGGTATCTACTATATTACCATATCATTCACTCACTCACCCAACCCCCAGTCCGCCTCCCATTCGCTCACTTCCTTCCCTCCTCCTGTTTTGTCCCCACCATATTGGGACTCAGCCAGATAATTGCTAGAGCTCCTTTTTGCCCTTTCCCTTAGGCTAGCTCCTCTCCATCCCTCCCCCCTCCTCACATTTGCACCCCCCCTCCCCCAACGCCCCTGTTCCCCTCCCTTTTTCCTCCTGTTCTCTCCCCACCGCAGACGATGAGGAGAACGAGGGATGACAGAAAGGAAGCGGATTACTCTCCTTACTCTCTTATCTCTCCCCTTCACACTCCCTCGCCCTCTTGTCCCCCTCGCACTCCCTCACTCTTTATCTCTCCTCCTCGCACTCTTGTCCCCCTCGCACTCCCTCGCTCTTGATCCCCCCCCCTCGCACGCCCTCGCTCTTTATCTCTCCCCCTCTCACTCCCTCGCTCTTAATCTCTCCCCCTCGCACTCCCTCGCTCGCTGATCTCTTTCCCCTCGCACTCCCTCGCAACCTTATCTCTCCCCCTCGCATTCCCTCGCTCCCTATCTCTCCCCCTCTCACACTCCCTCGCCCTCTTATCTCTCCCCCTTGCAATCCCTCGCTCTTTGTCTCTCCCCCTCGCACTCCCTCACTCTTTATCTCTCCCCGTCACACTCCATCGCTCTCTGATCTCTTTCCCTTCGCACTCCCTTGCTCTCCTGTCTCTCTCCCCTCGCACTCTCCCGCTCTCTAATCCCTCCCCATCGCACTCCCTAGGTACCCAATCTGTCCCCCTCGCACTCCCTCGCTCTCGAATCTCTCTACCTCGCGCTCCCTCGCTCTCTGATCTCTACCCCTCACACTTCCTCGCACTCCCTCACTCTGTGATCTCTCCCCCTCGCACTCCCTCGATCTTTGTCTCTCCCCCTCGCACTCCCTCACTCTTTATCTCTCCCCCGCACACTCCATCGCTCTCTGATCTCTTTCCCCTCGCACTCCCTCGCTCTCCTGTCTCTCTCCCCTCGCACTCTCCCGCTCTCTAATCCCTCCCCATCGCACTCCCTAGCTACCCAATCTGTCCCCCTCGCACTCCCTCGCTCTCGAATCTCTCTACCTCGCGCTCCCTCGCTCTCTGATCTCTCCCCCTCGCACTTCCTTGCTCTTTGATCTCTCCCCCTCACTCCCTCACTCTTTGCTATCTCCCCCTCTTACTCCCTCACTCTGTGATCTCTCCCCCTCGCACTCCCTCACTCTTTGATATCTCCCCCTCGCACTCCCTCACTCTGTGATCTCTCCCCCTCGCACTCCCTCACTCTTTGATATCTCCCCCTCGCACTCCCTCACTCTGTGATCTCTCCCCCTCGCACTCCCTCACTCTTTGATATCTCCCCCTCGCACTCCCTCACTCTGTGATCTCTCCCCCTCGCACTCCCTCACTCTGTGATCTCTCCCCCTCGCACTCCCTCACTCTTTGATCTCTCCCCCTCGCACTCCCTCACTCTTTGATCTCTCCCCCTCGCACTCCCTCACTCTTTGATCTCTCCCCCTCGCACTTCCTCACTCTTTGATCTCTCCCCCTCGCACTCCCTCACTCTTTGATCTCTCCCCTCGCACTCCCTTGCTCCCTGATCTCTCCCTTTCCGTTTCTCTTTGTGCCTTGTTCCTTTGTTTACCTCAACTCCCCTCAGCAGTTTTTGGCAGCCGGGGATTCGTTCTTTTTGCTGGCAAGAAGGCTCTCGCTCCTCCTTCCCTCTCTCCCCCTCTTGCTTTCACCTCCCTTCCTCCTCTCTCCTCCGTGAACTCACTCCAACTCTTTCTCTGATTGTGACTGGGTCGCATTGTCTACTCCGACAGTGTTTGAGAAAGGGGGAATAATTCCGCACAAGACATTGCATCAGTTTTCTGCCGGACAAGACTAAAGGTTTTGCTCCTACCACGGCTCAGAAAACCTGGCAGTAATAGAGTGGTCTGGAGCTGGTTATCAGTGGGTTCACAGAGACACTAGGGGCGTATCAAACGAGGGTTGGTGGCCTATGAATAGTCTGCCCTCCTTGCCCTGGCACGGGAAGGAGTAACTGCTGTTTCACACCCTGTGAGGAAGCATGCGTTTGGCCTTAGGAATGCTTATACCTTTGATTTCTGCAGCATCATGGTCCATAGTTCTGGTTGGCATGGCATTGCAATGAACACAACCCACGGTCAGACCTTACAATAAGATTGACTGACTGATACGGAGAGTTTCCACCAGCTTCCCCGAATGTTTAACCCCCCATCACTGTCTTCCTCCCAGCATCCTAATTCCTCGAGCATTTGCACAACAGACAGCACACACGGGAGCAATGCTGCTTCTTCAAGGCCCCTCAACGGCCCCATCCTCTCCTCTCCTCATCCCCCCACACAACGGGCTCTCTCGCAGCATCCTTAGATACATGCCCTTCTGCAACCCCCCTTACAAAATGCATTCTTTGAAGCCCCTCAAACCCTCCTTTCTCCTCTGCCCTCTCTAGCCCCCACCCGTTCCAATCCTCACCCCCACACAACCAGCTCTCTCCCGACATCTTCAGACATCTGCGCTTGAGCAAACACCGACACAACAACTCTCTTCACTCCACAACGGATCCTCACCACACCCCCCAACACCCGGCACCCTCCCAGCATCCTTCAGAATCTGCTCCTTCAAAGCCCCTCAACCTCTCTCTCCCCCCCCCCTCCCCGCCCCACTCGCTCTCCTACCCTCGCACCCTCACCCCCCTACAACGGGCCCCCTCCCAGCATCCTCTAGGATCTGCACCTCAGCAAAGACGGACATGACGCCGTTCTTGAAGTACTTGCTCTCGTCCTGCACCACATCCGCCCACGGCCGCCCCAGGATGTTGCTGTACCCCCAGTTGCTCGCGTTGCGCCCAAACCCCTTGGTGACGCGGTCCCGCAGGTAGTCAAACTGGCCCTCGGGCCACCGCTTGGCGTAGAATATGAAGCTCACCTGAAAGAAGAAGGGGGCAAGGGACGAGGAGGGAGGTCGGGGGGGATGGGAGGGGAGAGGTGGAAGGGGACGGAAATGGAAGGGGGTTGGAGGAAAGTGGGGGGGAGAAGAAAGCAGGGAAGGAGGTGAAGAAAGACCGATTTAAATTGGTGGCATTGCGCCCAAACCCCTTGGTCACGCCGTCACAAAGGTAGGCCTATAGACCACCTCTTGGCATACGATGGAGCTCAGATCACGAGGGGGAAGAGCGAAGAGGTGAGGTGAGGGGGAGGGAAGAGGGGGAGGGGAAGGGCGTAGGGAAGGGGGAATGGAAGGAAGGCAGAAAGGAAGGGGAGCAGGAGGGGGGAGGGAAGGTGGAAGGGCAAGGGGACGGGGAGAAAGCGACAGATGGATGGAAGGGGCGTTGGGCAGAAGAGAGGGAGGGGACTGTAGGGCAGCATCTGACATGGTGTTGGAAGGGAATATACTCAGCCTATATTTCACTTGATACCTGAATCTCCAGATGAACACTGTGACTCTTACCCAGGTGCAGGTGAATGCAAAGGTGCAGGTGAATGCAAAGGTGCAGGTGAATGCAAAGGTGCAGGTGCATGCAAAGGTGCAGGTGAATGCAAAGGTGCAGGTGAATGCAAAGGTGCAGGTGCATGCAAAGGTGCAGGTGAATGCAAAGGTGCAGGTGAATGCAAAGGTGCAGGTGCATGCAAAGGTGCAGGTGAATGCAAAGGTGCAGGTGAATGCAAAGGTGCAGGTGCATGCAAAGGTGCAGGTGAATGCAAAGGTGCAGGTGAATGCAAAGGTGCAGGTGAATGCAAAGGTGCAGGTGAATGTCCAGAGACCCCCATTTCAGATGCTACCCTGGAGTAGAGTGCCTGCACCATCACCCCCCTCCCTGCACCATCACCCCCCTCCCTGCACCATCACCCCCCTCCCTGCAGTGGTCTGAGGTAGGAGAGAATCACACCTGGGCCTCAAATCAACCATACCTGGATCTCCGGCTGCACGCTGTGGCTGTTCTCCAGGTGAAGGTGGATGTCAAGCGTTTCCGTGCCATCGTCCCGCCTGCCGTGCCGGGCTGACAGGTAGAACCGCTTCCCACCGATCCCAAACGTGGCAGACTCCACCGTCGCTGCCACTGCCAGCGCCTGGAGTTAAGAGAGGGATGAAGAGAGTGGAGGGGAGTGGTGGGGATGGGAGGGGAGAAGGGGGGGGAGAAGGGGGGGGGGGGAAGGGAGGGGAGAAGGGAGGGGAGAAGGGGGGGGGAGAAGGGAGGGGAGAAGGGAGGGGAGAAGGTGGGGGAGAAGGGAGGGGAGAAGGGAGGGGAGAAGGGGGGGGGGGAAGGGAGGGGAGAAGGGAGGGGAGAA
>CANXME010000964.1:37500-57500 GCA_948144175.1 Closterium sp. NIES-65 | reverse complement strand
AGCCGACTTGGCAACTGCCTTGCGGCGATTACCGGTTCTGAACGCGTGCGTATCGGCTGGTTCCAGAGCGCCGCCGTCACCGTGGCGAACTTTCGAGCTCTTTTCCCGACCGACCCAGTGTCGTAATAAGCCGGGTTTCATGAGCAAGGAGCTACCCAATTACTCAATCCCCCATGTTCGGCTCGTGACCACTGCCGCTGAACGATTGTGCCCGCCTCCTACTTGAAAAAGTAGGTAGCACCGACCGCTCTCCTACCCACTGGTAGGCTGCTTAAAAAGTGGCCCCTCACGCGCTAGCAAACAGCTTGTTCCTCACAATGCTCCCTCGACTCGGCAAGGCCGAGCAAGAGGAGTCTTTGCCCTGATCGGGGGGACATTGCCAACCGCATCCCATCACAGTCTCATTTCTTGACAGTTCCAAGAGAGCTTGATGCAAGTCCCCGGGTGGTTTTGTTAGGACATGGGCCACCGTTTTTCCCTCCTTTCGGGAGAGTCGGAGTTCCCCAGACCGCCACCTAGGACGCAAGCACCTCCTTCTCGAGGCCGTACAGAAAGAGGGACACACTTCCCTTTGCTACTCCGGCTGGTTACCTTCTTCCTATCAACCACCTCCGCAACAAGGCTGGATGGCCGGGATACAGGCCCCAATTTCCGTTTCGCTCAGTTTGGTCTGCCCTTCTAACGTATCGGGCTCAGATATGGTACTCGTCAACGCTTGCTTTACTCCGTTCTGCCAGTGTCCCGGTATCAGCCGGCTAGGCCCGGGGTACCCCACTGTGCTCCATCTTTGATTCTCAGGGGCATGACCAGAGGACAGAAACTGTCCCCCTTTCAATCTTAGCGCCTTCCCCTTTGAAGGTTTGTGGAGCTCGTGTATTAGACTATGGGCACGGGACTTGAACATGCCACACACTGGCTTCCAGTTTGAGCAAGCATTGCCTTTCGCATATCCGAGTGGCTAAGGAGACGGGCATCCTCAACCTTGTAAGAGAAACGCGTTGCATGTCCGTAATCGCGCAGTTTGGCAAGCCTCTCTGCCCGCGTCCGGCCTAGCATCCACTATCCACATCCGCTGTTTGGAGACCTAGCATCGTCCCACGTCCGACCGAAATCGTCCGCAGTCAGCATGGATCCCCTCCCTTTGTTAGTGTCAAGCGAGATTGCATGTCCATAGTCGGGCAGTTTGGCAAGCCTCTCTGCCCGCGTCCGGCCTAGCGCCCGCTATCCACATCCGCTGTTTGGAGACCTAGCATCGTTCCGCGTCCGACCGAAATCGTCTGCAGTCAACATGGATCTCCTCCCTTTGTCAGTGTCAAGCGAGATTGCGTTACCCTTTGAGAAAGGCTGCTGGCCCTCGAACGGACTAGCGTGGTGATCATGCATCCCGCAAGCGGAATAAATGACCACCCCATTCGTCTGATCTTGAGCAAGCAGACCTCCTCGTTAGAAAGATGGGAGAGCGCACCGTCTTAGGCTCTGACCGGCTTCACTAGGTGATCATGCATTCCGCAATGGGATGGATGACCACCTATTCGTTCGATCTCGGCCTCAAGTGAACTCCAACACCTTTCCCAAAAAAACGCGTGCACGTAATCGCACAGTTTAGCTAACCTCTCTGCCCGCGTCCGGCCTAGCACCCACTATCCACATCCGCCGTTTGGAGACCTAGCATCATCCCACGTCCGACCGAAATCGTCCGCAGTCAACATGGATCTCCTCCCTTTGTCAGTGTCAAGTGAGATTGCATGTACGTAGTCGCGCAGTTTGGTGAGCCTCTCTGCCCGCGTCCGGCTTAGCACCCACTATCCACATCCGCCGTTTGGAGACCTAGCATCGTCCCACGTCCGACCGAAATCGTCCGCAGTCAACATAGATCTCCTCCCTTTGTTAGTGTCAAGTGAGCTTGCGTTCCCCTTTAAAAAGAATCGGCCATCTTGACCGCTACCCAGGCATTATCCAACTGGACACCCTGCAACAATTGAGCTTTTTGTCCTTGCCATATCAGGTAGTGGTCAAACACCCGACCGGATCAAACCCCGAATGGGAAGTGATCTGACCGGGCCCTCATCTTTTTCTCCGGTTCCAAATGGTCCGAGTCCTACCCTCCCCAACCCAAGGGTCAACGACGCCGCCTCGCATAGCGCAAAGAGGGGGGGCCACCTAACCTTGAGCGGATCGGGATAGAAAACGGTCCATCATTCCCGGCGCCAAGAAATTTGTAGGGACATGGCGGGCCCTGGAAGTAAAGGTGCCTCCCTGGGTAATCCGCCGAGCTTTTGTGGAGAGGGTCCTTTACCTCCTCTTCCACGTATTATTACTACAAAAAGTAGCTCGATCACCGTGGCTTACCTGCAATTAAAGGCTTTGAACGCACAGAAGGGCGGGTGTGATAGCCAAAAAAAAACAACGCCTTCCTCCTAGTCCAGTCACATGGATTACGTTGGCTTACCAACATTTGCGGCCAAGACATAAAGTGAGCCCGAAAGAGGGACATCACGACGCTACCATGTAGTGCTCGTGGACCAATCACTAGGATCACGTTGGGTTACCTTGATACGGGGCTCCAATCTAATCTTACCGGGGCATTAGGGACACAAAAACTGCTGGGAAAAGTACTCATGGATTATTCCTGGGCCAATCACTCGGATAACGTTGGGTTACCATCATTTGGGGGAATTGAAAAACCCCCACCGAGGGGAATCCACCCAGCCCGGATGGTGGTCCGGACCCCAACCTTGGTGGAACCGGATCCACCCGGGTCGGGTGGGGGTCCGGACCATCCCGCGTGGGAACCGGATCCACCCAGGCCGGGTGGTGGGGGTCCGGATCATCCCGGGCGGGAACCGGATCCACCCAGGCCGGGTGGGGGTCCGGACCACCCCGGTTGGGAACCGAATCCATCCTGAGCGGGTGGGAACCGGATGGACCCAGGCCGGGCGGGGGTCCGGACCAGCCCGGGTGGGGACCGGATGGACCCATCCCGGGTGGGAACCGAGCCCACCAGAGCCTAGGTCCTATAGAGGGACAAAGAAGAGCTGACACTACTTTATTCCTAGGCCAGTCACTCGGATCACGTTGGGTTACCATCATTCTAGGCGTTTAGGAATTCCCCACCGAGGGGAATCCACCCAGGCCGGGTGGGGGTCCGGACCATCCCGGGTGGGATCCGGATGGGGGTCCGGACCCTAAACCCGGGTGGGAACCGGATCCACCCAGGCCAGGTGGGGGTCCGGACCATCCCGGGTGGGAACTGGATCCACCCGGACCGGGTTGGGGTCCGGACCATCCAGGGTGGGAACCGGATCCACCCAGGCCGGGCGGGGGTCCGGACCATCCTGAGTGGGAGCCAGATCCACCCAGGCCGGGTGGGGGTCCGGACCATCCCAGTTGCGGACCGGATGGACCCACCAGAGCCCGGGTCCTAGGGAGGGACAAGGTACCCCTTCCTCATTCCAGGGCCAATCACTCGGATAACGTTGGGTTACCATCATTTGGGGCGTTCAAAAGTGCACCACCAGGGCCCAAGAGAGAGAAAATACAAACTTCCTACTTTATTCCAGGGCCAATCAATCGGATAACGTTGGGTTACCATCATTCGGGGCGTTCGGAAATGCCCCACCAGGGCCCAAGGGAGAGAAGATACAACTCCCTAACCTATTCCAGGGCCAATCACTCGGATAACGTTGGGTTACCATCATTTGGGGCGTTTGAAAATGCCCCACCAGGGCCCAAGGGAGAGAAGATAACAACTCCCCACCCTATTCCAGGGCCAATCACTTGGATAACGTTGGGTTACCATCATTTGGGGCGTTTGAAAATGCCCCACCAGGGCCCAAGGGAGAGAAGATACCAACTCCCCACCCTATTCCAGGGCCAATCACTTGGATAACGTTGGGTTACCATCATTTGGGGCGTTTGGAAATGCCCCACCAGGGCCCAAGTGAGAGAAGATAACAACTCCCTACCCTATTCCAGGGCCAATCACTTGGATAACGTTGGGTTACCATCATTTTGGGCGCTTAAAAATGCCCCACCAGGGCCCAAGGGAGAGAAGATAACAACTCCCCACCCTATTCCAGGGCCAATCACTTGGATAACGTTGGGTTACCATCATTTGGGGCGTTTGAAAATGCCCCACCAGGGCCCAAGTGAGAGAAGATAACAACTCCCTACCCTATTCCAGGGCCAATCACTTGGATAACGTTGGGTTACCATCATTTTGGGCGCTTAAAAATGCCCCACCAGGGCCCAAGGGAGAGAAGATAACAACTCCCCACCCTATTCCAGGGCCAATCACTTGGATAACGTTGGGTTACCATCATTTGGGGCGTTTGGAAATGCCCCACCAGGGCCCAAGTGAGAGAAGATAACAACTCCCTACCCTATTCCAGGGCCAATCACTTGGATAACGTTGGGTTACCATCATTTTGGGCGCTTAAAAATGCCCCACCAGGGCCCAAGGGAGAGAAGATAACAACTCCCCACCCTATTCCAGGGCCAATCACTTGGATAACGTTGGGTTACCATCATTTGGGGCGTTTGGAAATGCCCCACCAGGGCCCAAGTGAGAGAAGATAACAACTCCCTACCCTATTCCAGGGCCAATCACTTGGATAACGTTGGGTTACCATCATTTTGGGCGCTTAAAAATGCCCCACCAGGGCCCAAGGGAGAGAAGATAACAACTCCCCACCCTATTCCAGGGCCAATCACTTGGATAACGTTGGGTTACCATCATTTGGGGCGTTCGGAAATGCCCCACCAGGGCCCAAGTGAGAGAAGATAACAACTCCCTACCCTATTCCAGGGCCAATCACTTGGATAACGTTGGGTTACCATCACTTGGGGCGTTTGAAAATGCCCCACCAGGGCCCAAGGGGGAGAAGACAGCAACTCCCTACCCTATTCCAGGGCCAATCACTCGGATAACGTTGGGTTACCATCATTTGGGGCGTTCGGAAACGCCCCACCATGGCCCAAGGGAGAGAAGATAACAACTCCCTACCCTATTCCAGGGCCAATCACTCGGATAACGTTGGGTTACCATCACTTGGGGCGTTTGAAAATGCCCCACCAGGGCCCAAGGGGGAGAAGATAACAACTCCCTACCCTATTCCAGGGCCAATCACATGGATAACGTTGGGTTACCATCATTTGGGGCAAACCGAAATCCACCACCATGGCACTGGGGAGGGGCAACATACCCGGTTCCCTACCCTATTCCAGGGCCAATCACTCGGATCACGTTGGGTTACCATCATTTGGGGCCATCTTGGGATGGATATGAGCCCGTGCAAGGGTGATTTTGAGCCTTGGCCCCTAAATCCCCCGGTACAATGGAGCGTTTGTCTCATTCCAGCCGGTCAAAAGGACCCTTGGGATGGATATGAACCCGTAGGAAGGTAGCTCCCACCCTGTTTTACACTCCCCCTCGGTCATCCAGGCCTTTACACCGGTAAAAAGAGGTCCCGGAGCCCGTCCGAGCCCGTGCAAGGGTGGAATTCAACCTTGGCCGGTCCTTTGGATCGTTTGCCTCATTCCAGCCGGTCAAATGGACCCTTGGGACGGATATGAGCCCGTAGAAAGGTAGCTCCCGCCCTGGTTTACACTTCCCCTCGGTCATCCGGGCCTTTTCGCCGGGAAGAGGAGGCCCCGGAGCCCGTCCGAGCCCGTGCAAGGGTGGAATTCAACCTTGGCCGGTCCTTTGGATCGTTTGTCTCATTCCAGCCGGTCAAATGGACCCTTGGGACGGATATGAACCCGTGGAAAGGTAGCTCCCGCCCTGTTTTACACTTCCCCCCGGTCATCCGGGCCATTTCACCGGGAAGAGGAGGCCCCGGAGCCCATCCGAGCCCGTGCAAGGGTGGAATTCAACCTTGGCCGGTCCTTTGGATCGTTTGCCTCATTCCAGCCGGTCAAAAGGACGCTTGGGATGTGTATGAGCCCGTAGAGAGGAAGCTCCCGCCCTGGTTTACACTTCCCTCCGGTCACCCAGGTCTTTGCACCGGGAAAAAGAGGTCCCGGAGCCCATCCGAGCCCGTGCAAGGGTGGATTTCAACCTTGGGCGGTCCATTGGAGCGACTGTTTCGGTCCAGCCGGTCAAGAAGACCCTTGGGATGGATATGAACCCGTAGAAAGGAAGCTCCCACCCTGGATTACACTTGCCCCAAATCATCCGGGCCTTTGCACCGGGAAAAAGAGGTCCCAGAGCCCACCCGAGCCCGTGCAAGGGTGGAATTCAACCTTGGCCGGTCCTTTGGATCGTTTGCCTCATTCCAGCCGGTCAAAAGGACCCTTGGGATGGATATGAGCCCGTAGAGAGGAAGCTCCCACCCTGGTTTACACGTCCCCTTGGTCACCCAGGTCTTTGCACCGGGAAAAGGAGGTCCCGGAGCCCATCCGAGCCCGTGCAAGGGTGGATTTCAACCTTGGATGGTCCATTGGAGCAATTGTTTGATTCCAGCCGGTCAAGAAGAGACCCTTGGGATGGATATGAACCCGTAGAAAGGAAGCTCCCACCCTGGTTTACACTTCCCCCAGATCATCCGGGCCTTTGCACCGGGAGAAAGAGGTCCCGGAGCCCACCCGAGCCCATGCAAGGGTGGAATTCAACCTTGGCCGGTCCATTGGAGCGTTTGTCTCATTCCAGCCGGTCAAATGGACCCTTGGGAAGAATATGAACCCGTGGAAAGGAAGCTCCCACCCTGGTTTACACTCCCCCCCGGTCATCCGGGCCTTGGCACCGGGAAAAGGAGGCCCCGGAGCCCACGGGGGGTGCGGTCCGGATCCATCCCATCTAGGGTGGTGTGATCCGGATCCATCCCATCCCGGGTGGGGTTATTTGGATCCATCCAGTCCAGGGTGGTGAGATCCGGATCCATCCCATCCCGGGTGGGGTGATCCGGATCCAGCCCATCCCGAGTGGGGTGATCCGGATCCATCCCAACCGGGGTGGTGTGACCCGGATCCATCACGCCTAGGGTGGTGGGATCCGGATCCATCGACCCGGTTGATCCGGTTCCCCGCCCGGTTCCAGCCCGGATGATCCGGCCGGTCCGGTCCATCCGGTTCCACGTCCGGTTGACCCGGCTCCCCACCCGGTCGATCCGGCCGGTCCGGTAGATCTGGTTCCCCGTCCGGTCCGGTCCAACCGGTTCCAAGTCCGGTTGACCCGGATCCCCACCCGGTCGAGCCGGCCGGTCCAGTAGATCCGGTTCCCCATCCGGTTCCCTACCCGGTTCCGACCCGGTTGATCCGGCTCCCTACCGCGTCGAACCGGTCCCTCACCCGGCCCGGATCCCCACCCGGATGGTCCGGCTTCCCACCCTAGATCCGGTCGATCCGGTACCCGACCCGGTTGGCCGACCCGGTTCCCCACCCGGATGGTCCGGCTTCCTACCCTAGATCCGGTCGGTCCAGTACCCGACCCGGTTCCCCTCCCGGATGGTCCGGCTTCCTACCCTAGACCCGGTCGGTCCGGTACCCGACCCGGTACCGGACCCGGCTCCCCACCCGGATGGTCCGGCTTCCTACCCTAGACCCGGTCGATCCGGTTCCCGACCCGGTACCGGACCCGGTTCCCCACCCGGATGGTCCTGTTCCCTAACCTAGATCCGGTTCCCTTCCCGGATGACCCGGATGATCCGGTTCCCCGGTCGGATGGTCCGGTCGATCCGGTTCCCGACCCGGTGCCCCACCCGGTTGGTCCGACTCCCGACACGGCCGGTTCGGCACCCCATGCGGATGATCCGGATGATCCGGTTCCCCATCCGGTTGGTCCGGTGGATCCGGTTCCCGGTCCGGTACCCGACCCGGTTCCCCACCCGGATGGTCCGGCTTCCTACCCTAGATCCGGTCGGTCCGGTACCCGACCCGGTTCCCCACCCGGATGGTCCGGCTTCCTACCCTAGACCCGGTCGGTCCGGTACCCGACCCGGTACCGGACCCGGCTCCCCGCCCGGATGGTCCGGCTTCCTACCCTAGACCCGGTCGATCCGGTTCACGACCCAGTACCGGACCCGGTTCCCCACCCGGATGGTCCGGTTCCCTAACCTAGATCCGGTTCCCTTCCCGGATGACCCGGATGATCCGGTTCCCCGGTCGGATGGTCCGGTCGATCCGGTTCCCGACCCGGTACCCCACCCGGTTGGTCCGACTCCCGACACGGTCGGTTCGGCACCCCATGCGGATGATCCGGATGATCCGGTTCCCCATCCGGTTGGTCCGGTGGATCCGGTTCCCGGTCCGGTACCCGACCCGGTTCCCCACCCGGATGGTCCCGCTTCCTACACTAGACCCGGTCGATCCGGTTCCCGACCCGGTACCCGACCCGGTTCCCCACCCGGATGGTTCGGCTTCCTACCCTAGATCCCGTCGATCCGGTTCCCGACCCGGTACCCGACCCGGCTCCCCACCCGGATGGTCCCGCTTCCTACCCTAGACCCGGTCAATCCGGTTCCCGACCCGGTACCCGACCCGGTTCCCCACCCGGATGGTACGGCTTCCTACCCGAGATCCGGTCGATCAGGTACCCGACCCGGTACCGGACCCGGTTCCCCACCCGGATGGTCCGGCTTCCTACCCTAGACCCGGTCGGTCCGGTACCCGACCCGGTACCGGACCCGGCTCCCCACCCGGACGGTCCGGCTTCCTACCCTAGACCCGGTCGATCCGGTTCCCGACCCGGTACCGGACCCGGTTCCCCACCCGGATGGTCCGGTTCCCTAACCTAGATCAGGTTCCCTTCCCGGATGACCCGGATGATCCGGTTCCCCGGTCGGATGGTCCGGTCGATCCGGTTCCCGACCCGGTACCCCACTCGGTTGGTCCGACTCCCGACACGGTCGGTTCGGCACCCCATGCGGATGATCCGGATGATCCGGTTCCCCATCCGGTTGGTCCGGTGGATCCGGTTCCCGGTCCGGTACCCGACCCGGTTCCCCACCCGGATGGTCCCGCTTCCTACACTAGACCCGGTCGATCCGGTTCCCGACCCGGTACCCGACCCGGTTCCCCACCCGGATGGTTCGGCTTCCTACCCTAGATCCCGTCGATCCGGTTCCCGACCCGGTACCCGACCCGGCTCCCCACCCGGATGGTCCCGCTTCCTACCCTAGACCCGGTCGATCCGGTTCCCGACCCGGTACCCGACCCGGTTCCCCACCCGGATGGTACGGCTTCCTACCCTAGATCCGGTCGATCAGGTACCCGACCCGGTACCGGACCCGGTTCCCCACCCGGATGGTCCGGCTTCCTACCCTAGACCCGGTCGGTCCGGTACCCAACCCGGTACCGGACCCGGCTCCCCACCCGGATGGTCCGGCTTCCTACCCTAGACCCGGTCGATCCGGTTCCCGACCCGGTACCGGACCCGGTTCCCCACCCGGATGGTCCTGTTCCCTAACCTAGATCCGGTTCCCTTCCCGGATGACCCGGATGATCCGGTTCCCCGGTCGGATGGTCCGGTCGATCCGGTTCCCGACCCGGTGCCCCACCCGGTTGGTCCGACTCCCGACACGGCCGGTTCGGCACCCCATGCGAATGATCCGGATGATCCGGTTCCCCATCCGGTTGGTCCGGTGGATCCGGTTCCCGGTCCGGTACCCGACCCGGTTCCCCACCCGGATGGTCCGGCTTCCTACCCTAGATCCGGTCGGTCCGGTACCCGACCCGGTTCCCCACCCGGATGGTCCGGCTTCCTACCCTAGACCCGGTCGGTCCGGTACCCGACCCGGTACCGGACCCGGCTCCCCGCCCGGATGGTCCGGCTTCCTACCCTAGACCCGGTCGATCCGGTTCCCGACCCGGTACCGGACCCGGTTCCCCACCCGGATGGTCCGGTTCCCTAACCTAGATCAGGTTCCCTTCCCGGATGACCCGGATGATCCGGTTCCCCGGTCGGATGGTCCGGTCGATCCGGTTCCCGACCCGGTACCCCACCCGGTTGGTCCGACTCCCGACACGGTCGGTTCGGCACCCCATGCGGATGATCCGGATGATCCGGTTCCCCATCCGGTTGGTCCGGTGGATCCGGTTCCCGGTCCGGTACCCGACCCGGTTCCCCACCCGGATGGTTCGGCTTCCTACCCTAGATCCGGTCGATCCGGTTCCCGACCCGGCTCCCCACCCGGATGGTCCCGCTTCCTACCCTAGACCCGGTCGATCCGGTTCCCGACCCGGTACCCGACCCGGTTCCCCACCCGTATGGTCCGGCTTCCTACCCTAGACCCGGTCGGTCCGGTTCCCTTCCCGGATGACCCGAATGATCCGGTTCCCCGGCCGGATGGTCCGGTTGATCCGGTACCGGATCCGGTACCCCACCCGGCTGGCCCGGTTGGTCCGACTCCCCACACGGTCGGTTCGGCACCGCGGTTCCCCATCCGGATGGTCCGGTCGATCCGCCGGTACCCGACCCGGTTCCCCACCCGGATGGTCCCGCTCCCTACCCTAGATCCGGTCGATCCGGTTCCCGACCCGGTACCCGACCCGGTTCCCCACCCGGATGGTACGGCTTCCTACCCTAGATCCGGTCGATCCGGTACCCGACCCAGTACCCGACCCGGTTCCCCACCCGGATGGTCCGGCTTCCTACCATAGACCCGGTCGATCCGGTACCCGACCCGGTTGGCCGGCCCGGTTCCCCACCCGGATGGTCCGGCTTCCCACCCTAGATCCGGTCGATCCGGTACCCGACCCGGTTGGCCGACCCGGTTCCCCACCCGGATGGTCCGGCTTCCTACCCTAGATCCGGTCGGTCCGGTACCCGACCCGGTTCCCCACCCGGATGGTCCGGCTTCCTACCCTAGACCCGGTCGGTCCGGTACCCGACCCGGTACCGGACCCGGCTCCCCACCCGGATGGTCCGGCTTCCTACCCTAGACCCGGTCGATCCGGTTCCCGACCCGGTACCGGACCCGGTTCCCCACCCGGATGGTCCTGTTCCCTAACCTAGATCCGGTTCCCTTCCCGGATGACCCGGATGATCCGGTTCCCCGGTCGGATGGTCTGGTCGATCCGGTTCCCGACCCGGTACCCCACCCGGTTGGTCCGACTCCCGACACGGTCGGTTCGGCACCCCATGCGGATGATCCGGATGATCCGGTTCCCCATCCGGTTGGTCCAGTGGATCCGGTTCCCAGTCCGGTACCCGACCCGGTTCCCCACCCGGATTGTCCGGCTTCCTACCCTAGATCCGGTCGGTCCGGTACCCGACCCGGTACCCGACCCGGCTCCCCACCCGGATGGTCCGGCTTCCTACCCTAGACCCGGTCGGTCCGGTACCCGACCCGGTACCGGACCCGGCTCCCCACCCGGATGGTCCGGCTTCCTACCCTAGACCCGGTCGATCCGGTTCCCGACACGGTACCGGACCCGGTTCCCCACCCGGATGGTCCTGTTCCCTAACATAGATCCGGTTCCCTTCCCGGATGACCCGGATGATCCGGTTCCCCGGTCGGATGGTCCGGTCGATCCGGTTCCCGACCCGGTACCCCACCCGGTTGGTCCGACTCCCGACACGGTCGGTTCGGCACCCCATGCGGATGATCCGGATGATCCGGTTCCCCATCCGGTTGGTCCGGTGGATCCGGTTCCCGGTCCGGTACCCGGCCCGGTTCCCCACCCGGATGGTTCGGCTTCCTACCCTAGATCCCGTCGATCCGGTTCCCGACCCGGTACCCGACCCGGCTCCCCACCCGGATGGTCCCGCTTCCTACCCTAGACCCGATCGATCCGGTTCCCGACCCGGTACCGGACCCGGTTCCCCACCCGGATGGTCCGGCTTCCTACCCTAGACCCGGTCGGTCCGGTACCCGACCCGGTACCGGACCCGGCTCCCCACCCGGATGGTCCGGCTTCCTACCCTAGACCCGGTCGATCCGGTTCCCGACCCGGTACCGGACCCGGTTCCCCACCCGGATGGTCCGGTTCCCTAACATAGATCCGGTTCCCTTCCCGGATGACCCGGATGATCCGGTTCCCCGGTCGGATGGTCCGGTCGATCCGGTTCCCGACCCGGTACCCCACCCGGTTGGTCCGACTCCCGACACGGTCGGTTCGGCACCCCATGCGGATGATCCGGATGATCCGGTTCCCCATCCGGTTGGTCCGGTGGATCCGGTTCCCGGTCCGGTACCCGACCCGGTTCCCCACCCGGATGGTTCGGCTTCCTACCCTAGATCCCGTCGATCCGGTTCCCGACCCGGTACCCGACCCGGCTCCCCACCCGGATGGTCCCGCTTCCTACCCTAGACCCGATCGATCCGGTTCCCGACCCGGTACCCGACCCGGTTCCCCACCCGGATGGTCCGGGTTCCTACCCTAGACCCGGTCGGTCCGGTACCCGACCCGGTACCGGACCCGGCTCCCCGCCCGGATGGTCCGGCTTCCTACCCTAGACCCGGTCGATCCGGTTCACGACCCAGTACCGGACCCGGTTCCCCACCCGGATGGTCCGGTTCCCTAACCTAGATCCGGTTCCCTTCCCGGATGACCCGGATGATCCGGTTCCCCGGTCGGATGGTCCGGTCGATCCGGTTCCCGACCCGGTACCCCACCCGGTTGGTCCGACTCCCGACACGGTCGGTTCGGCACCCCATGCGGATGATCCGGATGATCCGGTTCCCCATCCGGTTGGTCCGGTGGATCCGGTTCCCGGTCCGGTACCCGACCCGGTTCCCCACCCGGATGGTCCCGCTTCCTACACTAGACCCGGTCGATCCGGTTCCCGACCCGGTACCCGACCCGGTTCCCCACCCGGATGGTTCGGCTTCCTACCCTAGATCCCGTCGATCCGGTTCCCGACCCGGTACCCGACCCGGCTCCCCACCCGGATGGTCCCGCTTCCTACCCTAGACCCGGTCGATCCGGTTCCCGACCCGGTACCCGACCCGGTTCCCCACCCGGATGGTACGGCTTCCTACCCGAGATCCGGTCGATCAGGTACCCGACCCGGTACCGGACCCGGTTCCCCACCCGGATGGTCCGGCTTCCTACCCTAGACCCGGTCGGTCCGGTACCCGACCCGGTACCGGACCCGGCTCCCCACCCGGACGGTCCGGCTTCCTACCCTAGACCCGGTCGATCCGGTTCCCGACCCGGTACCGGACCCGGTTCCCCACCCGGATGGTCCGGTTCCCTAACCTAGATCAGGTTCCCTTCCCGGATGACCCGGATGATCCGGTTCCCCGGTCGGATGGTCCGGTCGATCCGGTTCCCGACCCGGTACCCCACTCGGTTGGTCCGACTCCCGACACGGTCGGTTCGGCACACCATGCGGATGATCCGGATGATCCGGTTCCCCATCCGGTTGGTCCGGTGGATCCGGTTCCCGGTCCGGTACCCGACCCGGTTCCCCACCCGGATGGTCCCGCTTCCTACACTAGACCCGGTCGATCCGGTTCCCGACCCGGTACCCGACCCGGTTCCCCACCCGGATGGTTCGGCTTCCTACCCTAGATCCCGTCGATCCGGTTCCCGACCCGGTACCCGACCCGGCTCCCCACCCGGATGGTCCCGCTTCCTACCCTAGACCCGGTCGATCCGGTTCCCGACCCGGTACCCGACCCGGTTCCCCACCCGGATGGTACGGCTTCCTACCCTAGATCCGGTCGATCAGGTACCCGACCCGGTACCGGACCCGGTTCCCCACCCGGATGGTCCGGCTTCCTACCCTAGACCCGGTCGGTCCGGTACCCAACCCGGTACCGGACCCGGCTCCCCACCCGGATGGTCCGGCTTCCTACCCTAGACCCGGTCGATCCGGTTCCCGACCCGGTACCGGACCCGGTTCCCCACCCGGATGGTCCTGTTCCCTAACCTAGATCCGGTTCCCTTCCCGGATGACCCGGATGATCCGGTTCCCCGGTCGGATGGTCCGGTCGATCCGGTTCCCGACCCGGTGCCCCACCCGGTTGGTCCGACTCCCGACACGGCCGGTTCGGCACCCCATGCGAATGATCCGGATGATCCGGTTCCCCATCCGGTTGGTCCGGTGGATCCGGTTCCCGGTCCGGTACCCGACCCGGTTCCCCACCCGGATGGTCCGGCTTCCTACCCTAGATCCGGTCGGTCCGGTACCCGACCCGGTTCCCCACCCGGATGGTCCGGCTTCCTACCCTAGACCCGGTCGGTCCGGTACCCGACCCGGTACCGGACCCGGCTCCCCGCCCGGATGGTCCGGCTTCCTACCCTAGACCCGGTCGATCCGGTTCCCGACCCGGTACCGGACCCGGTTCCCCACCCGGATGGTCCGGTTCCCTAACCTAGATCAGGTTCCCTTCCCGGATGACCCGGATGATCCGGTTCCCCGGTCGGATGGTCCGGTCGATCCGGTTCCCGACCCGGTACCCCACCCGGTTGGTCCGACTCCCGACACGGTCGGTTCGGCACCCCATGCGGATGATCCGGATGATCCGGTTCCCCATCCGGTTGGTCCGGTGGATCCGGTTCCCGGTCCGGTACCCGACCCGGTTCCCCACCCGGATGGTTCGGCTTCCTACCCTAGATCCGGTCGATCCGGTTCCCGACCCGGCTCCCCACCCGGATGGTCCCGCTTCCTACCCTAGACCCGGTCGATCCGGTTCCCGACCCGGTACCCGACCCGGTTCCCCACCCGTATGGTCCGGCTTCCTACCCTAGACCCGGTCGGTCCGGTTCCCTTCCCGGATGACCCGAATGATCCGGTTCCCCGGCCGGATGGTCCGGTTGATCCGGTACCGGATCCGGTACCCCACCCGGCTGGCCCGGTTGGTCCGACTCCCCACACGGTCGGTTCGGCACCCCGGTTCCCCATCCGGATGGTCCGGTCGATCCGCCGGTACCCGACCCGGTTCCCCACCCGGATGGTCCCGCTCCCTACCCTAGATCCGGTCGATCCGGTTCCCGACCCGGTACCCGACCCGGTTCCCCACCCGGATGGTACGGCTTCCTACCCTAGATCCGGTCGATCCGGTACCCGACCCAGTACCCGACCCGGTTCCCCACCCGGATGGTCCGGCTTCCTACCATAGACCCGGTCGATCCGGTACCCGACCCGGTTGGCCGGCCCGGTTCCCCACCCGGATGGTCCGGCTTCCCACCCTAGATCCGGTCGATCCGGTACCCGACCCGGTTGGCCGACCCGGTTCCCCACCCGGATGGTCCGGCTTCCTACCCTAGATCCGGTCGGTCCGGTACCCGACCCGGTTCCCCACCCGGATGGTCCGGCTTCCTACCCTAGACCCGGTCGGTCCGGTACCCGACCCGGTACCGGACCCGGCTCCCCACCCGGATGGTCCGGCTTCCTACCCTACACCCGGTCGATCCGGTTCCCGACCCGGTACCGGACCCGGTTCCCCACCCGGATGGTCCTGTTCCCTAACCTAGATCCGGTTCCCTTCCCGGATGACCCGGATGATCCGGTTCCCCGGTCGGATGGTCTGGTCGATCCGGTTCCCGACCCGGTACCCCACCCGGTTGGTCCGACTCCCGATACGGTCGGTTCGGCACCCCATGCGGATGATCCGGATGATCCGGTTCCCCATCCGGTTGGTCCAGTGGATCCGGTTCCCAGTCCGGTACCCGACCCGGTTCCCCACCCGGATTGTCCGGCTTCCTACCCTAGATCCGGTCGGTCCGGTACCCGACCCGGTACCCGACCCGGCTCCCCACCCGGATGGTCCGGCTTCCTACCCTAGACCCGGTCGGTCCGGTACCCGACCCGGTACCGGACCCGGCTCCCCACCCGGATGGTCCGGCTTCCTACCCTAGACCCGGTCGATCCGGTTCCCGACACGGTACCGGACCCGGTTCCCCACCCGGATGGTCCGGTTCCCTAACATAGATCCGGTTCCCTTCCCGGATGACCCGGATGATCCGGTTCCCCGGTCGGATGGTCCGGTCGATCCGGTTCCCGACCCGGTACCCCACCCGGTTGGTCCGACTCCCGACACGGTCGGTTCGGCACCCCATGCGGATGATCCGGATGATCCGGTTCCCCATCCGGTTGGTCCGGTGGATCCGGTTCCCGGTCCGGTACCCGGCCCGGTTCCCCACCCGGATGGTTCGGCTTCCTACCCTAGATCCCGTCGATCCGGTTCCCGACCCGGTACCCGACCCGGCTCCCCACCCGGATGGTCCCGCTTCCTACCCTAGACCCGATCGATCCGGTTCCCGACCCGGTACCGGACCCGGTTCCCCACCCGGATGGTCCGGCTTCCTACCCTAGACCCGGTCGGTCCGGTACCCGACCCGGTACCGGACCCGGCTCCCCACCCGGATGGTCCGGCTTCCTACCCTAGACCCGGTCGATCCGGTTCCCGACCCGGTACCGGACCCGGTTCCCCACCCGGATGGTCCGGTTCCCTAACATAGATCCGGTTCCCTTCCCGGATGACCCGGATGATCCGGTTCCCCGGTCGGATGGTCCGGTCGATCCGGTTCCCGACCCGGTACCCCACCCGGTTGGTCCGACTCCCGACACGGTCGGTTCGGCACCCCATGCGGATGATCCGGATGATCCGGTTCCCCATCCGGTTGGTCCGGTGGATCCGGTTCCCGGTCCGGTACCCGACCCGGTTCCCCACCCGGATGGTTCGGCTTCCTACCCTAGATCCCGTCGATCCGGTTCCCGACCCGGTACCCGACCCGGCTCCCCACCCGGATGGTCCCGCTTCCTACCCTAGACCCGATCGATCCGGTTCCCGACCCGGTACCCGACCCGGTTCCCCACCCGGATGGTCCGGTTCCCTAACCTAGATCTGGTTCCCTTCCCGGATGACCCGGATGATCCGGTTTCCCGGTCGGATGGTCCGGTCGATCCGGTTCCCGACCCGGTACCCCACCCGGTTGGTCCGACTCCCGACACGGTCGGTTCGGCACCCCATGCGGATGATCCGGATGATCCGGTTCCCCATCCGGTTGGTCCGGTCGATCCGGTTCCCGACCCGGTACCCGACCCGGTTCCCCACCCGGATGGTCCCGCTTCCTACCCTAGACCTGGTACCCGATCCGCTTCCCCACCCGGACGGTCCGGCTTCCTACCCTAGATCCGGTCGATCCGGTACCCGACCCGGCTGGCCGACCCGGTTCCCCATCCGGATGGTCCGGCTTCCTACCCTAGACCCGGTCGATCCGGCACCGGACCCGGTTCCCCACCCGGATGGTCCGGCTTCCTGCCCTAGACCCGGTCGATCCGGTTCCCCACCCGGATGGTCCGGCTTCCTACCCTAGACCCGGTCGATCCGGTTCCCGACCCGGTACCGGACCCGGTTCCCCACCCGGATGGTCCGGTTCCCTAACCTAGACCCGGTCGATCCGGTTCCCTTGCGGGATGACCCGGATGATCCGGTTCCCCGTCCGGATGGTCCGGTCGATCCGGTTCCCGACCCGGTAGGGAAGGTAGGGGTCCGTGCAAGGACCCACACCCACCCTAGAGCCCGCAAAGAACCCCGGTCGAGAACGAAGGTGTGACCCAAAGAATAAAGGGCTCTAGGGAGGGTGTGGGCCCGTCCAAGGACCCACACCCACCCGGGAGCCGTCAAAGAACCGGACCCGTCCCATCCACGGTGGCCCGGTCCGGATCCATCCCTTCCAGGGTGGTTCGGACCGGACCCATCCCACCCGCGGTGTTTCGAACCGGATCAATCCCCACCGGGGAGGTGCGATCCGTATCCATCCCATCCAGGGTGGTGCGATCCGGATCCATCCCAACCCCCGGGCGGGGTTATCCGGATCCATCCCGTCCAGGGTGGTGAGATCCGGATCCATCCCATCCCGAGAGGGGTGATCGGGATCCATCCCAACCGGGGGGGTGCGACCCGGATCCATCCCGCCTAGGGTGGTGGGATCCGGATCCATCGACCCGGCTCAACCGGTTGATCCTGTTCCCCGCCCGGCTCCAACCCGGATGATCCGGCTGGTCCGGTCCATCCGGTTCCCCGCCCGGTTGACCCGGCTCCCCACCCGGTTGATCCGGTCGATCCGGTCGGTCCGGTGAATCCGGTTTCCCAACCGGTTCCGATCCGGTCGATCCGGCTCCCTACCGGGTCGACCCGATCCCTCACCCGGCTGGGGCGGTTGATCCGGTTACCCACCCGTTTCCGGCCCGGTTGATCCGACCGAACCGGCCCATTCGGCTCTCCACCCGGTTCCGACCCGGTTCCCCACCCGTTTTCGGTCCGGCTTGTCCGTCCGATTGGGTCCATCCGGCTCCCATCCGGTTGATACGGCTCAACACCCGGTTCCGGATCCGGGTTCCGACCCGACCGACCCGGATGGTCCGGTTCCCCACCCTAGACCCGGTCGATCCGGTTCCCTTCCCGGATGATCCGGTTCCCCGTCCGGATGGTCCGGTTGATCCGGTTCCCGACCCGGTACCCCACCCGGATGGTCCGGCTGGTCCGACTCCCCGCACGGTCGATTTGGCACCCCACCCGGACCACCCGGATGATCCGGTTCCCCGTCCGGATGGTCCGGCTGATCCGGTTCCCCGACCCGGTACCCCACCCGGTTCCCCACCCGGATGGTCCGGTTCCCCACCCTAGACCCGGTCGATCCGGTTCCCGACTCGGGTGATCCGGTTCCCCGTCCGGATCACTACCCGTTTTGGTCCGGTTTCCCACCCGGTACCGCACCCGGTTGGTCCGGTTGGTCCGCTTCCCCACCCGGACCACCCGGATCATCCGGTTCCCCGTCCGGATGGTCCGGTTGACCCGGCTCCCGACCCGGAACCGCACCGGGTTCCCCACCCGGTTGGTCCGATTTCCCACCCGGTCGATTCGGCTCCCCACCCGGACGGTCCGATTGGTCCGGTTCCCCAACCGGATGGTCGGGTTGATCCGGTTCCCGACCCGGTTCCCCACCCGGATGGTCCGGTTGGTCCGGTTCCCCACCCGGTTGGTCCGATTTCCCACCCGGTCGATTCGGCTCCCCACCCGGACGGTCCGATTGGTCCGGCTCCCCAACCGGATGGTCGGGTTGATCCGGTTCCCGACCCGGTTCCCCACCCGGATGGTCCGGCTGGTCCGGTTCCCCACCCGGTTGGTCCGATTTCCCACCCGGTCGATTCGGCTCCCCACCCGGACGGTCCGATTGGTCCGGCTCCCCAACCGGATGGTCGGGCTGATCCGGTTCCCGACCCGGTTCCCCACCCGGATGGTCCGGTTGGTCCGGTTCCCCACCCGGATGACCCGGTCGATCCGGATCCCCACCCGGATGACCCGGATGGTCCGGTTCCCCGCCCGGTACCCTACCCGGCTGGTCCGTTTCCCCACCCGGTTCCCCATCGGGCTTGCCCGGCTGATCCGGTTCCCCACCCGGATCACCCGGTCGATCCAATTCCCCATACGGATGACCCGGATGATCCGGCTTCCCGTCCGGTTCCCTGTCCGGTTGGTCCGGTTCCCCACCCGGTACCCCAACCGGATGGTCCGGTTGATCCGGTTCTCCACCCGGATGACCCGGATGATCCGGTTCCCCATCCGGATGACCCGGATGATCCGGTTCCCAGTCCGGTTCCTGACCCGGTACCCCACCCGGATGGTCCGGCCGGGTCCGGTTCCCCACCCGGATGGTCCGGTCGGTCCGGTTGGTCCGGTTTCCCACCCGGTCGATCCGGTTCCCCACCCGGATGACCCGGTTGATCCGGTTCCCCACCCGGATGACCCGGTTGATCCGGCTCCCCACCCGGATGGTCCGGTCGGTCCGGTTCCCGACCCGGCACCCCACCCGGATGGTCCGGTTGGGTCCGGTCCCCCACGGGGATGGTACGGTTGAGTCCGGTTCTCCACCCGGATGGTCCTGTCGATCCGGTTCCCGACCCGGATGATCCGGATGATCCGGTTCCCCATCCGGATGGTCCGGTCGATCCGGTTCCCGACCCGGATGACCCGGATGATCCGGTTCCGCGTGCGGATGGTCCGGTCGACCCGGTTCCCCACCCGGATGATCCGGTTGGTCCGGTTCCCGACCCGGATGACCCGGTTTCCCATCCGGATGGTCCGGTCGATCCGGTTCCCCACCCG
>CANXME010000964.1:32500-35000 GCA_948144175.1 Closterium sp. NIES-65 | reverse complement strand
CTCATTTGAATATTTGCTACTACCACCAAGATCTGCAGCGATCGGGAGCTCCACGCGCGCTCACGCGCACGCTTCGATGCGTCCCACCGCGCCCTCCTACTCGCACCGGCTCACCAGCAGCCGGGTGCGGCCGGGTATAGGTCACGCGCTTGAGCGCCATCCATTTTCGGGGCTAATTGATTCGGCAGGTGAGTTGTTACACACTCCTTAGCGGATTTCGACTTCCATGACCACCGTCCTGCTGTCTTAATCAATCAACACCCTTTGTGGGATCTAGGTTAGCGCGTAGTTAGGCACCGTAACCCGGCTTTCGGTTCATCCCGCCTCGCCAGTTCTGCTTACCAAAAATGGCCCACTTGGCACTCATGTTGGTGGGGTCAGCCAGCACCCCTGAAAGCCAGCCACAATTAAGATGGCGGCCCTCCTCGCCCGTTTAAAGTTTGAGAGTCGGTCGAGGGAGCTTCTCCCCCGAGCCCGCCAATCATTCGCTTTACCAGACGTAACCACGTATCGAGCACCAGCTATCCTGAGGGAAACTTCGGAGGGAACCAGCTACCAGATGGTTCGATTAGTCTTTCGCCCCTATACCCAAGTCTGACGAACGATTTGCACGTCAGTAGCGCTGCGGGCCTCCACCAGAGTTTCCTCTGGCTTCGCCCTGCTCAGGCATAGTTCACCATCTTTCGGGTCCCAACGCGACTACTCAACGCACCCCGGGCGCCGAGGCCCCCGGGGCGGTCCGTGGTGCGGGCAGCACGAGGCCGCCTTCTCACGGGTCGCTTTCACTGTCGCCATTGTGGTTTTCAACCCATTGGCTCGCAGCCGCGTTGGCCTCCTTGGTCCGTGTTTCAAGACGGGTCGCATCAGCCCGTTTCGCCAGCGCCGACCCGTGAGGGCCATCCTCGGTCTCCGCCGCGGTGGGAGCGAGCTCCTTTTCCCGCGGCATCGACCGGCGCTGCGTACCTCCGGGCCCCGCGTGAACGGGTCCCGCAGGTGTGCTTGGGCTCATGCGCTTATCCTCCTGACGATTTCAAGCACTTTTTACTCTCTTTCCAAAGTTCTTTTCATCTTTCCCTCGCGGTACTTGTTCGCTATCGGAAACCTGGCCGTATTTAGCCTTGGATGGAGCTTACCACCCATGTTGGGGCTGCACTCCCAAGCAACCCGACTCTTCGGATGCGCCTCGTGAAGTGACGGGTCGTCGCCCGACGGGGGTGTCACCCTCTCTGCCGCCACTTTCCAGTGGACTTAAGGCGGCGCCCGTCACAGAGAACGCTTCCTTTTCAGACTACAATTCGGAGGGCCGGAGGCCCTCGGATTTCAAGCCTGGGCTTTTCCTTGGTCGCTCGCCGCTACCAAAGGAATCACGGTTGTTTTCTTTTCCTCCGCTTAGTAATATGCTTAAATTCAGCGGGTGGTCTCGCCTGACTTGAAGCCATCGCTTGGGGGTTTGCCCGGTTCTTCCCCGGTCCGACCATTTTTGTACGGGCCCCGTCCGCCCCTCGCCCGGTCCGTGCACGCTACTTTGGAGGGCGGAGACCGAGGGTTGCCACGCCCTCGGCTCCATTTTTCCGTTTCGCGGCCTTCTCGGGAGAGGAAAAGAGGAACGGTTTGGCGTCCGATACCCCCCCCACCTGCTGGGAGGTCCGGACGGGGTCCGTTGGCCGGCTGGGTTCACCGAGCCCAGCGGGGTCGCCACCCGCCTCGTTTCGCTCGTCCCGCTCGCGTCCTCCCGGTTGGCATCCGGGGATCTGCACTGGGGTCGAGACGGAGAGGAGACGGGCTTGCGGCGGCCCTGCAATTTCAGCCGGCTGCCCCCCGTTGTGCACGGGTTGCGACGGCCATCTCGTTTTCCCAGGTACGGGCGATTGTCTCGAGCAAAACCCGAGCGCCCCTCGTATGCCGACGCATTTTGGCAGTTCCGTCCCGTTCACCCGGCCGCACGTAGCCGCGTGCGGAGGGTGTGGGTGCGGATGCGTGGCTCCACCTGGATGTGTGTGGCGTTCAAGCAGACGTGCCCTCGGCCGAGGCCTCGGGCGCAACATGCGTTCAAAGTTTCGATGATTCACGGAGTTTTGCAATTCGCATTACGTATCGCATTTCGCTGCGTTCTTCATCGAGCCAGGTTCCAAGATATCCATCGTCAGGAGTGGGGTCCCAGTTTTTATTAGGTGCCGGGGCTCATGGGGGCCCCGCTCAAGGGGAGGGTTTTGCGACCGGACGGCCAGTCCCGATCGCGGAGAGGTCTATATCCCGTGCCCGTTCGCAGCTCCTTGATGCACTGCGACCGGACCCGGCTGAGAAACGGTCCCTTGCCATTACCACGGGCGCTCCTTCCCAGCCGACCGAAGAGGATTTCGGAAGGCCGGGCGAGCAAGACCCCGCAGTCACACCGGCCGGTGCCAAGAGAGACGGAGCACCGGTGGCGGGGGACGCTAGGAGGGAGGAGGATTCCGGCAAGCCAACTTTCTGAGGATACGTCCTAGGTCAGGCGTCGAAC
>CANXME010000964.1:20000-27500 GCA_948144175.1 Closterium sp. NIES-65 | reverse complement strand
AAAGAGGGACACACTTCCCTTTGCTACTCCGGCTGGTTACCTTCTTCCTATCAACCACCTCCGCAACAAGGCTGGATGGCCGGGATACAGGCCCCAATTTCCGTTTCGCTCAGTTTGGTCTGCCCTTCTAACGTATCGGGCTCAGATATGGTACTCGTCAACGCTTGCTTTACTCCGTTCTGCCAGTGTCCCGGTATCAGCCGGCTAGGCCCGGGGTACCCCACTGTGCTCCATCTTTGATTCTCAGGGGCATGACCAGAGGACAGAAACTGTCCCCCTTTCAATCTTAGCGCCTTCCCCTTTGAAGGTTTGTGGAGCTCGTGTATTAGACTATGGGCACGGGACTTGAACATGCCACACACTGGCTTCCAGTTTGAGCAAGCATTGCCTTTCGCATATCCGAGTGGCTAAGGAGACGGGCATCCTCAACCTTGTAAGAGAAACGCGTTGCATGTCCGTAATCGCGCAGTTTGGCAAGCCTCTCTGCCCGCGTCCGGCCTAGCATCCACTATCCACATCCGCTGTTTGGAGACCTAGCATCGTCCCACGTCCGACCGAAATCGTCCGCAGTCAGCATGGATCCCCTCCCTTTGTTAGTGTCAAGCGAGATTGCATGTCCATAGTCGGGCAGTTTGGCAAGCCTCTCTGCCCGCGTCCGGCCTAGCGCCCGCTATCCACATCCGCTGTTTGGAGACCTAGCATCGTTCCGCGTCCGACCGAAATCGTCTGCAGTCAACATGGATCTCCTCCCTTTGTCAGTGTCAAGCGAGATTGCGTTACCCTTTGAGAAAGGCTGCTGGCCCTCGAACGGACTAGCGTGGTGATCATGCATCCCGCAAGCGGAATAAATGACCACCCCATTCGTCTGATCTTGAGCAAGCAGACCTCCTCGTTAGAAAGATGGGAGAGCGCACCGTCTTAGGCTCTGACCGGCTTCACTAGGTGATCATGCATTCCGCAATGGGATGGATGACCACCTATTCGTTCGATCTCGGCCTCAAGTGAACTCCAACACCTTTCCCAAAAAAACGCGTGCACGTAATCGCACAGTTTAGCTAACCTCTCTGCCCGCGTCCGGCCTAGCACCCACTATCCACATCCGCCGTTTGGAGACCTAGCATCATCCCACGTCCGACCGAAATCGTCCGCAGTCAACATGGATCTCCTCCCTTTGTCAGTGTCAAGTGAGATTGCATGTACGTAGTCGCGCAGTTTGGTGAGCCTCTCTGCCCGCGTCCGGCTTAGCACCCACTATCCACATCCGCCGTTTGGAGACCTAGCATCGTCCCACGTCCGACCGAAATCGTCCGCAGTCAACATAGATCTCCTCCCTTTGTTAGTGTCAAGTGAGCTTGCGTTCCCCTTTAAAAAGAATCGGCCATCTTGACCGCTACCCAGGCATTATCCAACTGGACACCCTGCAACAATTGAGCTTTTTGTCCTTGCCATATCAGGTAGTGGTCAAACACCCGACCGGATCAAACCCCGAATGGGAAGTGATCTGACCGGGCCCTCATCTTTTTCTCCGGTTCCAAATGGTCCGAGTCCTACCCTCCCCAACCCAAGGGTCAACGACGCCGCCTCGCATAGCGCAAAGAGGGGGGGCCACCTAACCTTGAGCGGATCGGGATAGAAAACGGTCCATCATTCCCGGCGCCAAGAAATTTGTAGGGACATGGCGGGCCCTGGAAGTAAAGGTGCCTCCCTGGGTAATCCGCCGAGCTTTTGTGGAGAGGGTCCTTTACCTCCTCTTCCACGTATTATTACTACAAAAAGTAGCTCGATCACCGTGGCTTACCTGCAATTAAAGGCTTTGAACGCACAGAAGGGCGGGTGTGATAGCCAAAAAAAAACAACGCCTTCCTCCTAGTCCAGTCACATGGATTACGTTGGCTTACCAACATTTGCGGCCAAGACATAAAGTGAGCCCGAAAGAGGGACATCACGACGCTACCATGTAGTGCTCGTGGACCAATCACTAGGATCACGTTGGGTTACCTTGATACGGGGCTCCAATCTAATCTTACCGGGGCATTAGGGACACAAAAACTGCTGGGAAAAGTACTCATGGATTATTCCTGGGCCAATCACTCGGATAACGTTGGGTTACCATCATTTGGGGGAATTGAAAAACCCCCACCGAGGGGAATCCACCCAGCCCGGATGGTGGTCCGGACCCCAACCTTGGTGGAACCGGATCCACCCGGGTCGGGTGGGGGTCCGGACCATCCCGCGTGGGAACCGGATCCACCCAGGCCGGGTGGTGGGGGTCCGGATCATCCCGGGCGGGAACCGGATCCACCCAGGCCGGGTGGGGGTCCGGACCACCCCGGTTGGGAACCGAATCCATCCTGAGCGGGTGGGAACCGGATGGACCCAGGCCGGGCGGGGGTCCGGACCAGCCCGGGTGGGGACCGGATGGACCCATCCCGGGTGGGAACCGAGCCCACCAGAGCCTAGGTCCTATAGAGGGACAAAGAAGAGCTGACACTACTTTATTCCTAGGCCAGTCACTCGGATCACGTTGGGTTACCATCATTCTAGGCGTTTAGGAATTCCCCACCGAGGGGAATCCACCCAGGCCGGGTGGGGGTCCGGACCATCCCGGGTGGGATCCGGATGGGGGTCCGGACCCTAAACCCGGGTGGGAACCGGATCCACCCAGGCCAGGTGGGGGTCCGGACCATCCCGGGTGGGAACTGGATCCACCCGGACCGGGTTGGGGTCCGGACCATCCAGGGTGGGAACCGGATCCACCCAGGCCGGGCGGGGGTCCGGACCATCCTGAGTGGGAGCCAGATCCACCCAGGCCGGGTGGGGGTCCGGACCATCCCAGTTGCGGACCGGATGGACCCACCAGAGCCCGGGTCCTAGGGAGGGACAAGGTACCCCTTCCTCATTCCAGGGCCAATCACTCGGATAACGTTGGGTTACCATCATTTGGGGCGTTCAAAAGTGCACCACCAGGGCCCAAGAGAGAGAAAATACAAACTTCCTACTTTATTCCAGGGCCAATCAATCGGATAACGTTGGGTTACCATCATTCGGGGCGTTCGGAAATGCCCCACCAGGGCCCAAGGGAGAGAAGATACAACTCCCTAACCTATTCCAGGGCCAATCACTCGGATAACGTTGGGTTACCATCATTTGGGGCGTTTGAAAATGCCCCACCAGGGCCCAAGGGAGAGAAGATAACAACTCCCCACCCTATTCCAGGGCCAATCACTTGGATAACGTTGGGTTACCATCATTTGGGGCGTTTGAAAATGCCCCACCAGGGCCCAAGGGAGAGAAGATACCAACTCCCCACCCTATTCCAGGGCCAATCACTTGGATAACGTTGGGTTACCATCATTTGGGGCGTTTGGAAATGCCCCACCAGGGCCCAAGTGAGAGAAGATAACAACTCCCTACCCTATTCCAGGGCCAATCACTTGGATAACGTTGGGTTACCATCATTTTGGGCGCTTAAAAATGCCCCACCAGGGCCCAAGGGAGAGAAGATAACAACTCCCCACCCTATTCCAGGGCCAATCACTTGGATAACGTTGGGTTACCATCATTTGGGGCGTTTGAAAATGCCCCACCAGGGCCCAAGTGAGAGAAGATAACAACTCCCTACCCTATTCCAGGGCCAATCACTTGGATAACGTTGGGTTACCATCATTTTGGGCGCTTAAAAATGCCCCACCAGGGCCCAAGGGAGAGAAGATAACAACTCCCCACCCTATTCCAGGGCCAATCACTTGGATAACGTTGGGTTACCATCATTTGGGGCGTTTGGAAATGCCCCACCAGGGCCCAAGTGAGAGAAGATAACAACTCCCTACCCTATTCCAGGGCCAATCACTTGGATAACGTTGGGTTACCATCATTTTGGGCGCTTAAAAATGCCCCACCAGGGCCCAAGGGAGAGAAGATAACAACTCCCCACCCTATTCCAGGGCCAATCACTTGGATAACGTTGGGTTACCATCATTTGGGGCGTTTGGAAATGCCCCACCAGGGCCCAAGTGAGAGAAGATAACAACTCCCTACCCTATTCCAGGGCCAATCACTTGGATAACGTTGGGTTACCATCATTTTGGGCGCTTAAAAATGCCCCACCAGGGCCCAAGGGAGAGAAGATAACAACTCCCCACCCTATTCCAGGGCCAATCACTTGGATAACGTTGGGTTACCATCATTTGGGGCGTTCGGAAATGCCCCACCAGGGCCCAAGTGAGAGAAGATAACAACTCCCTACCCTATTCCAGGGCCAATCACTTGGATAACGTTGGGTTACCATCACTTGGGGCGTTTGAAAATGCCCCACCAGGGCCCAAGGGGGAGAAGACAGCAACTCCCTACCCTATTCCAGGGCCAATCACTCGGATAACGTTGGGTTACCATCATTTGGGGCGTTCGGAAACGCCCCACCATGGCCCAAGGGAGAGAAGATAACAACTCCCTACCCTATTCCAGGGCCAATCACTCGGATAACGTTGGGTTACCATCACTTGGGGCGTTTGAAAATGCCCCACCAGGGCCCAAGGGGGAGAAGATAACAACTCCCTACCCTATTCCAGGGCCAATCACATGGATAACGTTGGGTTACCATCATTTGGGGCAAACCGAAATCCACCACCATGGCACTGGGGAGGGGCAACATACCCGGTTCCCTACCCTATTCCAGGGCCAATCACTCGGATCACGTTGGGTTACCATCATTTGGGGCCATCTTGGGATGGATATGAGCCCGTGCAAGGGTGATTTTGAGCCTTGGCCCCTAAATCCCCCGGTACAATGGAGCGTTTGTCTCATTCCAGCCGGTCAAAAGGACCCTTGGGATGGATATGAACCCGTAGGAAGGTAGCTCCCACCCTGTTTTACACTCCCCCTCGGTCATCCAGGCCTTTACACCGGTAAAAAGAGGTCCCGGAGCCCGTCCGAGCCCGTGCAAGGGTGGAATTCAACCTTGGCCGGTCCTTTGGATCGTTTGCCTCATTCCAGCCGGTCAAATGGACCCTTGGGACGGATATGAGCCCGTAGAAAGGTAGCTCCCGCCCTGGTTTACACTTCCCCTCGGTCATCCGGGCCTTTTCGCCGGGAAGAGGAGGCCCCGGAGCCCGTCCGAGCCCGTGCAAGGGTGGAATTCAACCTTGGCCGGTCCTTTGGATCGTTTGTCTCATTCCAGCCGGTCAAATGGACCCTTGGGACGGATATGAACCCGTGGAAAGGTAGCTCCCGCCCTGTTTTACACTTCCCCCCGGTCATCCGGGCCATTTCACCGGGAAGAGGAGGCCCCGGAGCCCATCCGAGCCCGTGCAAGGGTGGAATTCAACCTTGGCCGGTCCTTTGGATCGTTTGCCTCATTCCAGCCGGTCAAAAGGACGCTTGGGATGTGTATGAGCCCGTAGAGAGGAAGCTCCCGCCCTGGTTTACACTTCCCTCCGGTCACCCAGGTCTTTGCACCGGGAAAAAGAGGTCCCGGAGCCCATCCGAGCCCGTGCAAGGGTGGATTTCAACCTTGGGCGGTCCATTGGAGCGACTGTTTCGGTCCAGCCGGTCAAGAAGACCCTTGGGATGGATATGAACCCGTAGAAAGGAAGCTCCCACCCTGGATTACACTTGCCCCAAATCATCCGGGCCTTTGCACCGGGAAAAAGAGGTCCCAGAGCCCACCCGAGCCCGTGCAAGGGTGGAATTCAACCTTGGCCGGTCCTTTGGATCGTTTGCCTCATTCCAGCCGGTCAAAAGGACCCTTGGGATGGATATGAGCCCGTAGAGAGGAAGCTCCCACCCTGGTTTACACGTCCCCTTGGTCACCCAGGTCTTTGCACCGGGAAAAGGAGGTCCCGGAGCCCATCCGAGCCCGTGCAAGGGTGGATTTCAACCTTGGATGGTCCATTGGAGCAATTGTTTGATTCCAGCCGGTCAAGAAGAGACCCTTGGGATGGATATGAACCCGTAGAAAGGAAGCTCCCACCCTGGTTTACACTTCCCCCAGATCATCCGGGCCTTTGCACCGGGAGAAAGAGGTCCCGGAGCCCACCCGAGCCCATGCAAGGGTGGAATTCAACCTTGGCCGGTCCATTGGAGCGTTTGTCTCATTCCAGCCGGTCAAATGGACCCTTGGGAAGAATATGAACCCGTGGAAAGGAAGCTCCCACCCTGGTTTACACTCCCCCCCGGTCATCCGGGCCTTGGCACCGGGAAAAGGAGGCCCCGGAGCCCACGGGGGGTGCGGTCCGGATCCATCCCATCTAGGGTGGTGTGATCCGGATCCATCCCATCCCGGGTGGGGTTATTTGGATCCATCCAGTCCAGGGTGGTGAGATCCGGATCCATCCCATCCCGGGTGGGGTGATCCGGATCCAGCCCATCCCGAGTGGGGTGATCCGGATCCATCCCAACCGGGGTGGTGTGACCCGGATCCATCACGCCTAGGGTGGTGGGATCCGGATCCATCGACCCGGTTGATCCGGTTCCCCGCCCGGTTCCAGCCCGGATGATCCGGCCGGTCCGGTCCATCCGGTTCCACGTCCGGTTGACCCGGCTCCCCACCCGGTCGATCCGGCCGGTCCGGTAGATCTGGTTCCCCGTCCGGTCCGGTCCAACCGGTTCCAAGTCCGGTTGACCCGGATCCCCACCCGGTCGAGCCGGCCGGTCCAGTAGATCCGGTTCCCCATCCGGTTCCCTACCCGGTTCCGACCCGGTTGATCCGGCTCCCTACCGCGTCGAACCGGTCCCTCACCCGGCCCGGATCCCCACCCGGATGGTCCGGCTTCCCACCCTAGATCCGGTCGATCCGGTACCCGACCCGGTTGGCCGACCCGGTTCCCCACCCGGATGGTCCGGCTTCCTACCCTAGATCCGGTCGGTCCAGTACCCGACCCGGTTCCCCTCCCGGATGGTCCGGCTTCCTACCCTAGACCCGGTCGGTCCGGTACCCGACCCGGTACCGGACCCGGCTCCCCACCCGGATGGTCCGGCTTCCTACCCTAGACCCGGTCGATCCGGTTCCCGACCCGGTACCGGACCCGGTTCCCCACCCGGATGGTCCTGTTCCCTAACCTAGATCCGGTTCCCTTCCCGGATGACCCGGATGATCCGGTTCCCCGGTCGGATGGTCCGGTCGATCCGGTTCCCGACCCGGTGCCCCACCCGGTTGGTCCGACTCCCGACACGGCCGGTTCGGCACCCCATGCGGATGATCCGGATGATCCGGTTCCCCATCCGGTTGGTCCGGTGGATCCGGTTCCCGGTCCGGTACCCGACCCGGTTCCCCACCCGGATGGTCCGGCTTCCTACCCTAGATCCGGTCGGTCCGGTACCCGACCCGGTTCCCCACCCGGATGGTCCGGCTTCCTACCCTAGACCCGGTCGGTCCGGTACCCGACCCGGTACCGGACCCGGCTCCCCGCCCGGATGGTCCGGCTTCCTACCCTAGACCCGGTCGATCCGGTTCACGACCCAGTACCGGACCCGGTTCCCCACCCGGATGGTCCGGTTCCCTAA
>CANXME010000964.1:0-10000 GCA_948144175.1 Closterium sp. NIES-65 | reverse complement strand
TCCGGGCCTCGATCCCGGGTACCCAAAGCTGGGTGTGGTGGATTGGCCCCAAGGTGGCAGCCATCCCTCGGTTTCTCCCATGTGCCGCGGCGGCCCGCCCGCGGCGAGACGGCAACGCCAACCGCACGAGGCGGCTGTGTTCCGTCCCTCCCTCCAGGCCGAGGTCCCCGCTCGGCCCCGTTAAAAACGAGGCTTCGCTGTCCCTCAATCGACCTGGTTTGCCTCCGGCCCGAGAGGCACACCATCTTCCCCGGACTCTCCTAGGTGGACTCCAGTTGCCCCCGTGAACGAGGGTTCCCGTCGACCTCCACGGAGGGTCTGGGGTAGCAGCGCTTGCCAACCTGCAACGGTTTCCCGTTGCCCTTTCTTCCACGGGCCCTCCCGGCCCCTCCTCCCCTGCACATCTGGGGCTCTGCATTTAATTTTAGCCAGAGCCCCCGCCTCCCAGATGGCCCTCCGCACCACAAGTACGTCCCGCCCCCTACCTCTGGGGGTCAAAGTGCATGCCAACCCTCCGAAGAGTGTCGACGCACACAAAACATTCGGGCGTCCCGGTCCACGTCTCACGTGTCCCCATGTGGTGAATCATAGAGGCCTCGAAGGCTCGACGGATTGCCTGGGCAACCCGCCGGACCTTTGTGGAGAGGGTCCTTTACCTCCTCTTCCACGTATTATTACTACAAAAAGTAGCTCGATCACCGTGGCTTACCTGCAATTAAAGGCTTTGAACGCACAGAAGGGCGGGTGTGATAGCCAAAAAAAAACAACGCCTTCCTCCTAGTCCAGTCACATGGATTACGTTGGCTTACCAACATTTGCGGCCAAGACATAAAGTGAGCCCGAAAGAGGGACATCACGACGCTACCATGCAGTGCTCGTGGACCAATCACTAGGATCACGTTGGGTTACCTTGATACGGGGCTCCAATCTAATCTTACCGGGGCATTAGGGACACAAAAACTGCTGGGAAAAGTACTCATGGATTATTCCTGGGCCAATCACTCGGATAACGTTGGGTTACCATCATTTGGGGGAATTGAAAAACCCCCACCGAGGGGAATCCACCCAGCCCGGATGGTGGTCCGGACCCCAACCTTGGTGGAACCGGATCCACCCGGGTCGGGTGGGGGTCCGGACCATCCCGCGTGGGAACCGGATCCACCCTGGCCGGGTGGTGGGGGTCCGGATCATCCCGGGCGGGAACCGGATCCACCCAGGCCGGGTGGGGGTCCGGACCACCCCGGTTGGGAACCGAATCCATCCTGAGCGGGTGGGAACCGGATGGACCCAGGCCGGGCGGGGGTCCGGACCAGCCCGGGTGGGGACCGGATGGACCCATCCCGGGTGGGAACCGAGCCCACCAGAGCCTAGGTCCTATAGAGGGACAAAGAAGAGCTGACACTACTTTATTCCTAGGCCAATCACTCGGATCACGTTGGGTTACCATCATTCTAGGCGTTTAGGAATTCCCCACCGAGGGGAATCCACCCAGGCCGGGTGGGGGTCCGGACCATCCCGGGTGGGATCCGGATGGGGGTCCGGACCCTAAACCCGGGTGGGAACCGGATCCACCCAGGCCAGGTGGGGGTCCGGACCATCCCGGGTGGGAACTGGATCCACCCGGACCGGGTTGGGGTCCGGACCATCCAGGGTGGGAACCGGATCCACCCAGGCCGGGCGGGGGTCCGGACCATCCTGAGTGGGAGCCAGATCCACCCAGGCCGGGTGGGGGTCCGGACCATCCCAGTTGCGGACCGGATGGACCCACCAGAGCCCGGGTCCTAGGGAGGGACAAGGTACCCCTTCCTCATTCCAGGGCCAATCACTCGGATAACGTTGGGTTACCATCATTTGGGGCGTTCAAAAGTGCACCACCAGGGCCCAAGAGAGAGAAAATACAAACTTCCTACTTTATTCCAGGGCCAATCAATCGGATAACGTTGGGTTACCATCATTCGGGGCGTTCGGAAATGCCCCACCAGGGCCCAAGGGAGAGAAGATACAACTCCCTAACCTATTCCAGGGCCAATCACTCGGATAACGTTGGGTTACCATCATTTGGGGCGTTTGAAAATGCCCCACCAGGGCCCAAGGGAGAGAAGATAACAACTCCCCACCCTATTCCAGGGCCAATCACTTGGATAACGTTGGGTTACCATCATTTGGGGCGTTTGAAAATGCCCCACCAGGGCCCAAGGGAGAGAAGATACCAACTCCCCACCCTATTCCAGGGCCAATCACTTGGATAACGTTGGGTTACCATCATTTGGGGCGTTTGGAAATGCCCCACCAGGGCCCAAGTGAGAGAAGATAACAACTCCCTACCCTATTCCAGGGCCAATCACTTGGATAACGTTGGGTTACCATCATTTTGGGCGCTTAAAAATGCCCCACCAGGGCCCAAGGGAGAGAAGATAACAACTCCCCACCCTATTCCAGGGCCAATCACTTGGATAACGTTGGGTTACCATCATTTGGGGCGTTTGGAAATGCCCCACCAGGGCCCAAGTGAGAGAAGATAACAACTCCCTACCCTATTCCAGGGCCAATCACTTGGATAACGTTGGGTTACCATCATTTTGGGCGCTTAAAAATGCCCCACCAGGGCCCAAGGGAGAGAAGATAACAACTCCCCACCCTATTCCAGGGCCAATCACTTGGATAACGTTGGGTTACCATCATTTGGGGCGTTTGGAAATGCCCCACCAGGGCCCAAGTGAGAGAAGATAACAACTCCCTACCCTATTCCAGGGCCAATCACTTGGATAACGTTGGGTTACCATCATTTTGGGCGCTTAAAAATGCCCCACCAGGGCCCAAGGGAGAGAAGATAACAACTCCCCACCCTATTCCAGGGCCAATCACTTGGATAACGTTGGGTTACCATCATTTGGGGCGTTTGGAAATGCCCCACCAGGGCCCAAGTGAGAGAAGATAACAACTCCCTACCCTATTCCAGGGCCAATCACTTGGATAACGTTGGGTTACCATCATTTTGGGCGCTTAAAAATGCCCCACCAGGGCCCAAGGGAGAGAAGATAACAACTCCCCACCCTATTCCAGGGCCAATCACTTGGATAACGTTGGGTTACCATCATTTGGGGCGTTCGGAAATGCCCCACCAGGGCCCAAGTGAGAGAAGATAACAACTCCCTACCCTATTCCAGGGCCAATCACTTGGATAACGTTGGGTTACCATCACTTGGGGCGTTTGAAAATGCCCCACCAGGGCCCAAGGGGGAGAAGACAGCAACTCCCTACCCTATTCCAGGGCCAATCACTCGGATAACGTTGGGTTACCATCATTTGGGGCGTTCGGAAACGCCCCACCATGGCCCAAGGGAGAGAAGATAACAACTCCCTACCCTATTCCAGGGCCAATCACTCGGATAACGTTGGGTTACCATCACTTGGGGCGTTTGAAAATGCCCCACCAGGGCCCAAGGGGGAGAAGATAACAACTCCCTACCCTATTCCAGGGCCAATCACATGGATAACGTTGGGTTACCATCATTTGGGGCAAACCGAAATCCACCACCATGGCACTGGGGAGGGGCAACATACCCGGTTCCCTACCCTATTCCAGGGCCAATCACTCGGATCACGTTGGGTTACCATCATTTGGGGCCATCTTGGGATGGATATGAGCCCGTGCAAGGGTGATTTTGAGCCTTGGCCCCTAAATCCCCCGGTACAATGGAGCGTTTGTCTCATTCCAGCCGGTCAAAAGGACCCTTGGGATGGATATGAACCCGTAGGAAGGTAGCTCCCACCCTGTTTTACACTCCCCCTCGGTCATCCAGGCCTTTACACCGGTAAAAAGAGGTCCCGGAGCCCGTCCGAGCCCGTGCAAGGGTGGAATTCAACCTTGGCCGGTCCTTTGGATCGTTTGCCTCATTCCAGCCGGTCAAATGGACCCTTGGGACGGATATGAGCCCGTAGAAAGGTAGCTCCCGCCCTGGTTTACACTTCCCCTCGGTCATCCGGGCCTTTTCGCCGGGAAGAGGAGGCCCCGGAGCCCGTCCGAGCCCGTGCAAGGGTGGAATTCAACCTTGGCCGGTCCTTTGGATCGTTTGTCTCATTCCAGCCGGTCAAATGGACCCTTGGGACGGATATGAACCCGTGGAAAGGTAGCTCCCGCCCTGTTTTACACTTCCCCCCGGTCATCCGGGCCATTTCACCGGGAAGAGGAGGCCCCGGAGCCCATCCGAGCCCGTGCAAGGGTGGAATTCAACCTTGGCCGGTCCTTTGGATCGTTTGCCTCATTCCAGCCGGTCAAAAGGACGCTTGGGATGTGTATGAGCCCGTAGAGAGGAAGCTCCCGCCCTGGTTTACACTTCCCTCCGGTCACCCAGGTCTTTGCACCGGGAAAAAGAGGTCCCGGAGCCCATCCGAGCCCGTGCAAGGGTGGATTTCAACCTTGGGCGGTCCATTGGAGCGACTGTTTCGGTCCAGCCGGTCAAGAAGACCCTTGGGATGGATATGAACCCGTAGAAAGGAAGCTCCCACCCTGGATTACACTTGCCCCAAATCATCCGGGCCTTTGCACCGGGAAAAAGAGGTCCCAGAGCCCACCCGAGCCCGTGCAAGGGTGGAATTCAACCTTGGCCGGTCCTTTGGATCGTTTGCCTCATTCCAGCCGGTCAAAAGGACCCTTGGGATGGATATGAGCCCGTAGAGAGGAAGCTCCCACCCTGGTTTACACGTCCCCTTGGTCACCCAGGTCTTTGCACCGGGAAAAGGAGGTCCCGGAGCCCATCCGAGCCCGTGCAAGGGTGGATTTCAACCTTGGATGGTCCATTGGAGCAATTGTTTGATTCCAGCCGGTCAAGAAGAGACCCTTGGGATGGATATGAACCCGTAGAAAGGAAGCTCCCACCCTGGTTTACACTTCCCCCAGATCATCCGGGCCTTTGCACCGGGAGAAAGAGGTCCCGGAGCCCACCCGAGCCCATGCAAGGGTGGAATTCAACCTTGGCCGGTCCATTGGAGCGTTTGTCTCATTCCAGCCGGTCAAATGGACCCTTGGGAAGAATATGAACCCGTGGAAAGGAAGCTCCCACCCTGGTTTACACTCCCCCCCGGTCATCCGGGCCTTGGCACCGGGAAAAGGAGGCCCCGGAGCCCACGGGGGGTGCGGTCCGGATCCATCCCATCTAGGGTGGTGTGATCCGGATCCATCCCATCCCGGGTGGGGTTATTTGGATCCATCCAGTCCAGGGTGGTGAGATCCGGATCCATCCCATCCCGGGTGGGGTGATCCGGATCCAGCCCATCCCGAGTGGGGTGATCCGGATCCATCCCAACCGGGGTGGTGTGACCCGGATCCATCACGCCTAGGGTGGTGGGATCCGGATCCATCGACCCGGTTGATCCGGTTCCCCGCCCGGTTCCAGCCCGGATGATCCGGCCGGTCCGGTCCATCCGGTTCCACGTCCGGTTGACCCGGCTCCCCACCCGGTCGATCCGGCCGGTCCGGTAGATCTGGTTCCCCGTCCGGTCCGGTCCAACCGGTTCCAAGTCCGGTTGACCCGGATCCCCACCCGGTCGAGCCGGCCGGTCCAGTAGATCCGGTTCCCCATCCGGTTCCCTACCCGGTTCCGACCCGGTTGATCCGGCTCCCTACCGCGTCGAACCGGTCCCTCACCCGGCCCGGATCCCCACCCGGATGGTCCGGCTTCCCACCCTAGATCCGGTCGATCCGGTACCCGACCCGGTTGGCCGACCCGGTTCCCCACCCGGATGGTCCGGCTTCCTACCCTAGATCCGGTCGGTCCAGTACCCGACCCGGTTCCCCTCCCGGATGGTCCGGCTTCCTACCCTAGACCCGGTCGGTCCGGTACCCGACCCGGTACCGGACCCGGCTCCCCACCCGGATGGTCCGGCTTCCTACCCTAGACCCGGTCGATCCGGTTCCCGACCCGGTACCGGACCCGGTTCCCCACCCGGATGGTCCTGTTCCCTAACCTAGATCCGGTTCCCTTCCCGGATGACCCGGATGATCCGGTTCCCCGGTCGGATGGTCCGGTCGATCCGGTTCCCGACCCGGTGCCCCACCCGGTTGGTCCGACTCCCGACACGGCCGGTTCGGCACCCCATGCGGATGATCCGGATGATCCGGTTCCCCATCCGGTTGGTCCGGTGGATCCGGTTCCCGGTCCGGTACCCGACCCGGTTCCCCACCCGGATGGTCCGGCTTCCTACCCTAGATCCGGTCGGTCCGGTACCCGACCCGGTTCCCCACCCGGATGGTCCGGCTTCCTACCCTAGACCCGGTCGGTCCGGTACCCGACCCGGTACCGGACCCGGCTCCCCGCCCGGATGGTCCGGCTTCCTACCCTAGACCCGGTCGATCCGGTTCACGACCCAGTACCGGACCCGGTTCCCCACCCGGATGGTCCGGTTCCCTAACCTAGATCCGGTTCCCTTCCCGGATGACCCGGATGATCCGGTTCCCCGGTCGGATGGTCCGGTCGATCCGGTTCCCGACCCGGTACCCCACCCGGTTGGTCCGACTCCCGACACGGTCGGTTCGGCACCCCATGCGGATGATCCGGATGATCCGGTTCCCCATCCGGTTGGTCCGGTGGATCCGGTTCCCGGTCCGGTACCCGACCCGGTTCCCCACCCGGATGGTCCCGCTTCCTACACTAGACCCGGTCGATCCGGTTCCCGACCCGGTACCCGACCCGGTTCCCCACCCGGATGGTTCGGCTTCCTACCCTAGATCCCGTCGATCCGGTTCCCGACCCGGTACCCGACCCGGCTCCCCACCCGGATGGTCCCGCTTCCTACCCTAGACCCGGTCGATCCGGTTCCCGACCCGGTACCCGACCCGGTTCCCCACCCGGATGGTACGGCTTCCTACCCGAGATCCGGTCGATCAGGTACCCGACCCGGTACCGGACCCGGTTCCCCACCCGGATGGTCCGGCTTCCTACCCTAGACCCGGTCGGTCCGGTACCCGACCCGGTACCGGACCCGGCTCCCCACCCGGACGGTCCGGCTTCCTACCCTAGACCCGGTCGATCCGGTTCCCGACCCGGTACCGGACCCGGTTCCCCACCCGGATGGTCCGGTTCCCTAACCTAGATCAGGTTCCCTTCCCGGATGACCCGGATGATCCGGTTCCCCGGTCGGATGGTCCGGTCGATCCGGTTCCCGACCCGGTACCCCACTCGGTTGGTCCGACTCCCGACACGGTCGGTTCGGCACCCCATGCGGATGATCCGGATGATCCGGTTCCCCATCCGGTTGGTCCGGTGGATCCGGTTCCCGGTCCGGTACCCGACCCGGTTCCCCACCCGGATGGTCCCGCTTCCTACACTAGACCCGGTCGATCCGGTTCCCGACCCGGTACCCGACCCGGTTCCCCACCCGGATGGTTCGGCTTCCTACCCTAGATCCCGTCGATCCGGTTCCCGACCCGGTACCCGACCCGGCTCCCCACCCGGATGGTCCCGCTTCCTACCCTAGACCCGGTCGATCCGGTTCCCGACCCGGTACCCGACCCGGTTCCCCACCCGGATGGTACGGCTTCCTACCCTAGATCCGGTCGATCAGGTACCCGACCCGGTACCGGACCCGGTTCCCCACCCGGATGGTCCGGCTTCCTACCCTAGACCCGGTCGGTCCGGTACCCAACCCGGTACCGGACCCGGCTCCCCACCCGGATGGTCCGGCTTCCTACCCTAGACCCGGTCGATCCGGTTCCCGACCCGGTACCGGACCCGGTTCCCCACCCGGATGGTCCTGTTCCCTAACCTAGATCCGGTTCCCTTCCCGGATGACCCGGATGATCCGGTTCCCCGGTCGGATGGTCCGGTCGATCCGGTTCCCGACCCGGTGCCCCACCCGGTTGGTCCGACTCCCGACACGGCCGGTTCGGCACCCCATGCGAATGATCCGGATGATCCGGTTCCCCATCCGGTTGGTCCGGTGGATCCGGTTCCCGGTCCGGTACCCGACCCGGTTCCCCACCCGGATGGTCCGGCTTCCTACCCTAGATCCGGTCGGTCCGGTACCCGACCCGGTTCCCCACCCGGATGGTCCGGCTTCCTACCCTAGACCCGGTCGGTCCGGTACCCGACCCGGTACCGGACCCGGCTCCCCGCCCGGATGGTCCGGCTTCCTACCCTAGACCCGGTCGATCCGGTTCCCGACCCGGTACCGGACCCGGTTCCCCACCCGGATGGTCCGGTTCCCTAACCTAGATCAGGTTCCCTTCCCGGATGACCCGGATGATCCGGTTCCCCGGTCGGATGGTCCGGTCGATCCGGTTCCCGACCCGGTACCCCACCCGGTTGGTCCGACTCCCGACACGGTCGGTTCGGCACCCCATGCGGATGATCCGGATGATCCGGTTCCCCATCCGGTTGGTCCGGTGGATCCGGTTCCCGGTCCGGTACCCGACCCGGTTCCCCACCCGGATGGTTCGGCTTCCTACCCTAGATCCGGTCGATCCGGTTCCCGACCCGGCTCCCCACCCGGATGGTCCCGCTTCCTACCCTAGACCCGGTCGATCCGGTTCCCGACCCGGTACCCGACCCGGTTCCCCACCCGTATGGTCCGGCTTCCTACCCTAGACCCGGTCGGTCCGGTTCCCTTCCCGGATGACCCGAATGATCCGGTTCCCCGGCCGGATGGTCCGGTTGATCCGGTACCGGATCCGGTACCCCACCCGGCTGGCCCGGTTGGTCCGACTCCCCACACGGTCGGTTCGGCACCCCGGTTCCCCATCCGGATGGTCCGGTCGATCCGCCGGTACCCGACCCGGTTCCCCACCCGGATGGTCCCGCTCCCTACCCTAGATCCGGTCGATCCGGTTCCCGACCCGGTACCCGACCCGGTTCCCCACCCGGATGGTACGGCTTCCTACCCTAGATCCGGTCGATCCGGTACCCGACCCAGTACCCGACCCGGTTCCCCACCCGGATGGTCCGGCTTCCTACCATAGACCCGGTCGATCCGGTACCCGACCCGGTTGGCCGGCCCGGTTCCCCACCCGGATGGTCCGGCTTCCCACCCTAGATCCGGTCGATCCGGTACCCGACCCGGTTGGCCGACCCGGTTCCCCACCCGGATGGTCCGGCTTCCTACCCTAGATCCGGTCGGTCCGGTACCCGACCCGGTTCCCCACCCGGATGGTCCGGCTTCCTACCCTAGACCCGGTCGGTCCGGTACCCGACCCGGTACCGGACCCGGCTCCCCACCCGGATGGTCCGGCTTCCTACCCTAGACCCGGTCGATCCGGTTCCCGACCCGGTACCGGACCCGGTTCCCCACCCGGATGGTCCTGTTCCCTAACCTAGATCCGGTTCCCTTCCCGGATGACCCGGATGATCCGGTTCCCCGGTCGGATGGTCCTGGTCGATCCGGTTCCCGACCCGGTACCCCACCCGGTTGGTCCGACTCCCGACACGGTCGGTTCGGCACCCCATGCGGATGATCCGGATGATCCGGTTCCCCATCCGGTTGGTCCAGTGGATCCGGTTCCCAGTCCGGTACCCGACCCGGTTCCCCACCCGGATTGTCCGGCTTCCTACCCTAGATCCGGTCGGTCCGGTACCCGACCCGGTACCCGACCGGCTCCCCACCCGGATGGTCCGGCTTCCTACCCTAGACCCGGTCGGTCCGGTACCCGACCCGGTACCGGACCCGGCTCCCCCCCCGGATGGTCCGGCTTCCTACCCTAGACCCGGTCGATCCGGTTCCCGACACGGTACCGGACCCGGTTCCCCACCCGGATGGTCCGGTTCCCTAACATAGATCCGGTTCCCTTCCCGGATGACCCGGATGATCCGGTTCCCCGGTCGGATGGTCCGGTCGATCCGGTTCCCGACCCGTTACCCCACCCGGTTGGTCCGACTCCCGACACGGTCGGTTCGGCACCCCATGCGGATGATCCGGATGATCCGGTTCCCCCATCCGGTTGGTCCGGTGGATCCGGTTCCCGGTCCGGTACCCGGCCCGGTTCCCCACCCGGATGGTTCGGCTTCCT
>CANXME010000963.1:0-61355 GCA_948144175.1 Closterium sp. NIES-65 | reverse complement strand
GTAGATGAACACTCGGTTCGGATTCTTCCAGCCTTTCACCACGTCCCGAAAAAAACAGTGCGAATCGCAATCGCGAACGCGCCTTGTTGTCAACTCTTGCCGGCTCATCCCGCTTCCACCACCCCCTTGCGACCCAATCACCTCCCCTTTCTCCATGTAAATTGAAGGCTTCACGAACCAATGTGCCGAACTGAACATGACAACATCGAACCTGCCGATCTCGCCGAACCACTTGGGGCTGGTTCGGTCGAGGTGCAGGCGAGGAATGGAGTCGGGGCAGTCAGGTACGGTGTCGTTGCCTTCCTCTACAAGCCATGCTGAGTTGACTCTAGCGAGTGTGACTTTAGAGGAGCGGAAGACGAGGCGAAGCATTGACTTGCGCCATGAAACTCTGGATTCTCCACCTGGCAGGCAGGCAGAACAAGTGAAAGAGAGGAAGATGGGGGGGATGAAGGTGAGAGAAACCCAAGGAGTTCCTAAGAACAAGTCCGTGGACTGGACGTTATTCATTACCGCCTCATGTCACCCCATACCCTGCATAACCCTCCTCGTCCACATCACCCACATTACCCCATACCGCACACAACCCTCCTGAACCTCCCAACTTTCATGACCAGGTGCACCCCAACACGGACCCAGCCCCTCCCCTCACCTGACTTCAACGGCACACGAGCAACCCCATATGGTTCTTTGCAATGCTCTCCCTCTACAATGGATAACCGTCATAACCCTCAGAACCGACTCGAACTCCCCCACATCCCACCCGCCCCTCCACTCACCTGACTTAGAAGGCACACAAGCGACTCAAAATGGTTCCGAGCCACGCTGTCCCCCACAAAGAGCACTCCTCTACCGCGCATAAACCCTCATGAACTCCTCTGCATCGAAGCGCGGCAGCGCACACGCCGCCCCCTCCGGCCGCCACTGCCAGCGCTCGTACTGGCTGTCCGGGCGCCGTTGCCCTGGCAGTTCTGGTGGCGAGTAATGTTGGGACACGTGGCGTTGGTGTAGAGTGGCGGGCTGGTGTCCGGGACCCACGAGCCACGGTAGAGGTCGCAGGCGAGAGGCACTGCGTTGGGGTAAAACGGAAGAGGGAAGATGGAAGGGGGAAGAGGCAGGTCGAAGGAGGGTGAAAAAAGAAGGGTGTTGCATGGTAAGGCGCTTTGAAGCGAAGTTGGGACAGGCGGTGTTGGTGTGGAGTAGATGGCTGGGGTCGGGGACCCATGCACCCCGATAGCAGGTGAGAGGGACTGCAATGGGAAAGGGGGGAGGGGAATGGGAAGTGTTGAGCATGTGTTGCTTGTGAACAGAGGAGGGCTGGGGTCGGGGACCCATGCGCCCGGTAGCGGGTGAGAGGGACTGCAATGGGAAAGGGGGGAGGGGGAAACGGGAAGGGGGAAGTGGCAAGGGGGAAGTGGGAAGGGGGAAGTGGCAAGGGGGAAGGGGGAAAGGGGAAGAGGGAATTGGGAAGGAGGAAGGGGGAAGGGGAACAGGGAAGAGGGCAGGTCAAAGAGGGGAGATCACGAAAGATGTGGAATGGTAAGGCAACTTGAAGCGAAGTTGGTGTGGGGAGGAAGGCCTGGTCAGAGACCCAGGATCTGAGGTACAGGTGGCATGAGAGAGGGACTGCATGGGGGGAGGGGAAGAGAGGACTACAAGAGGAGGCAAGGCAATGCATGGTAGCGCGCTTCGACGCAACATTGGGACGTGTTCGCACATGTGGAATCAGCTGTCTTTCTCACGGGTGACATATGAAGCTGATATGGTTGAGTGAGAAATTCTGAGACGCGTCAAAGAAACGGCAATGATATGGGCGAGTGAGCTCTTAACGCCGTACCATCCAGTTGAATCTTCTCCTTGCGCCCTCCTCCCTTCTTCCTCGCACCACCTGCTGTGGCCACCCCTCCAACAGCCCTCCCATTCCCCCGTTAGAATCACCCTTGGCGTCCCCACCACCGTCCCCATTGCGCGCCCCACCAATCTCACTCCCGTAAACGACACCCTTGGCGCCACCACTACTGTCACCACTGCTGCCACCACTGCTGCCCCCACCACTGTTGCTCTCATCCCTACCTCCGCTTCTCTTGTCCCTTGCATTGCTGCCCACCCGCACTCCTCCCGCGTCCGCCTCCTCCTGCACTCCCCTTTCGACCGCCTGCCTCTCTTATGTTCCCGTCACCTGGTCTCTCCTCCCCCCCACCCTCCCCACTCTCCTTCTCTCCTCCCTCTCCCCCCTCCTCGCCCCCGCTACTATCACTCAGGCCTTCATTCATCATCTCTTCACACCCAACCACAAGTCCTCTCCTTCTTGCCCTCCCTCCTCCTCTCCCCCTTTTTCTCCCTCCCCCTCTCCCCTCCCATCCATCTCCTTCCCTCCCCCGTCCTCTCGTCCCCCCTCTCCCCCCTCCTCTCCCCTCTCATCCTTCTCCTTATCTCCCCCCTTATCTCCCCCTTCCTCTCCCCCCTCCTCGCCCCCGCTACTATCACTCAAACCTTCATTCATCATCTCTTCACACCCAACCAACAAATCCTCTCCTTCTTGCCCTCCTTCCTCCGAACCTCCCTCCGAGCCTTCGGCCGAACCTCCCTCCAATTCCCCGCCTTTCACCCCACCTATGCTGCTCCTTTCCTCCTTCCCTCCCCCTTCTCCACCCCTCGCCCCTATTCCCTCTCCCCCACCACCCGAACCACTGTCTTCCCCGCCTCTCGCGGCGTCCCCAGCAGACTCTCTCCCCTTTCCTTGTCCCTCGCCTCTCTCCTTCACCCCTCCTCCCTCTACACTCCCAACTATCCCCTCGCCCTCCGCCTCTTCCCCTCCGTCAACGCCCTCCGCCTGTCCGTCAATGGCCTTCAAACTTGCCGTCGACTCTCGCGCCTCCCCCTCTCGCGATGTCTCTCGAGTCGCCTCGACAGCAACTTTCCGCGCTTCTCCCGCGCCCATCTCGCTGCCAACAGGCCCCCATCGCCTGTTCACGCCCGCAATCCCCGCCGCTTCCAGAGATTCGCTCTCGTTTCCCGCTCCCCTTGCAAAGACGCTCACGCTCCATTGGTCCGCTTGGGAACCCGTTTGAGCGTCTTCCCCCCAGCCCCCTGCGATCGGCGCACGCGCGCGGAAGGAGCCCCATAGGACGACGCACGCGAGCAGCGGCAGAAGCAGGAGTGCGATGCCCAGCTGCGACTGTGCGACGGCGTGCGACGCCCAGCTGGAGAATCGCCCGGTGAGCTCCTCTTTCTTCGCCATGCCCCTGGCGAAAACGCGGCACCCTAGCGGCGAAATGATAAGGAATTTCGCAGGCGGAGCCGGACCGCCACTGGTGGATGAACCGAACAAGCCGTTCGAAATCCTTAGACCGAACCGCGGACTCGGGGCAGGTAGCTAGTGAGTGAGTGCCAAAGGTATTCCGAGAACGCACTCGAACCTGTAGAATTTGCGATATGGTTGTCGAATCTGCAGAATATCAGGGAATCATTCCATGATGGAGCCGACGAGCTCGCCGCGAGCACGGTCAAGCGAAAGCAGCAGTTGAAGGTTTCCGAACCACGCGGGAAAACGCCACCAGATTCCTATCCCGCCGCGCGCGACGGCGTGTTCCGTACAGCCCGCTAGCGGCGAGCGTGCCAGCGGCGTCCCGCCCGCTTCCACGGTGCGCAAGATGCCAGCTTCGTAACCCCGCAAGGTCGCTGTGACGTCCAGGCTGGGCCGCGTCTGCTGCCTTGCCCGCGGACGGCCGCGACTCGCGGAATGCTTTCAAGGTTGAGAAGGGTCGAGGGGAACAGAGGAACCTTATGCGAAACGATAGAACCACCACAGAGGGTCCCAACTCCGATATATGGGGGTATGCAGGGCGTATGTATCCTGTACGTTATTTGCGGTGTAGTTTGTTTTGTCCGGTTCGGCAAAACAAAGCAACCGATTTCAACCGCTTAGAAACGCTCAGAGCCGCGAGACATGACACTTCCTCAAATTGCGCAGCCAACAGACCGAAAAGCATCTGTGGGGATCCCAGGACCGCACAGACCAAAAAGACTGACACAACTGTCCCACTTCTGACACAACCTTGGCGGGAAACGGATAAATGACCGAGACTTGGATCTCGGACGCGCCTTGGCGAACTTACCGAATACACAGCCTGTTCCACTAACGTACACTTGAAAAGCCATTTTTCCCTACTTCTGTTAAGTCTGAAGGTTTTCTTGAAAGGTCAACACGTGTTGTGATGTAAGGAATTTTCTCGGCATTCCTTACGGAGCCCGACTACATCGCGTACAGCAACAGCTGTTGTTCGCACCGTTACTACTAACGGGACTTCGCCAACTTCGCGCGCACTGTTTTGCCAAACCTTGCACTGCTGGCCCGGCCGTATCGGCCTACGCTTCGGGACTAGCCCGAGCCTCGCTGCCAGCATAGCACTAGCTAGCTCGCACGCACCGCGTTACCGTTTGCATGTTTCGCTTATAAATTTTCGCTCATGCCTTCGCTCACATTTTTGTACTCATTTTGACACCTTAGTGCAATTCTCGCTACTTCGATTCATTGCACCCGTAACACTTGGTATCAGAGCCTCTTTCCTTTTCGGACCGCGCATCTCCGCACCCCATGAAAACAACTTTTGATTTTTCACTCGAAGGGGCTCACGTACCTTAGCACCTAGGAGCCGCTGTCCTCGCGTTCTCTCGTAAACGCGTGCAGCCACGACTGCGCCTAGACTAAGACGAGCCGACGCCCTTCGAAATGGCTGAACATATCGACGTCACGACCCTCACGCATGAGCACTTGAACGATCTGCTGCGACAAATCCGCGAGAGCGCCGAGGAAATCGCGACGCTTACGGCAGAACGCTCGTCCCTGCAAAACAAACCTCACACGGGCACAATCCCAAGCACCTGGCACTCCGATTCAGCCCGCACCACAGACATCACAGCACGGAAGTGTGGGGCAATCCGCGAACGCCGCAAGTGATGGCGTCGTCCGCCATGACGGAGACGACGACCACGGCACGACACACCACGACGCGACGAATGCGGCCAGGACTCAGCCTCGAGTCACGATTTCGGTGCCGGCCGGCGAATCAACTCTTCCGTCGCCGATGCCGCTAAAACCGCAGCGTCCGCCATGCTTTGACCCAAGTCAGCGGGGTGGTCCTACCGTTCAGGCGTGGCTCTTCACGTTGAACGTCTTCTTCGACGCGAACTACGTCTCGGAGGATACGGCGAAGATTCGCTACGCCGTGTCGTTGCTGCGAGGACCCGCCATGGACTGGTGGCGCGTCATCGTCACGAAGCCGGTGGACTACGCGACTCTACCGACACGGGAAGGACAAACCCGACCCTGGGCGCCGTCGTATTTCGTGGAGGTGCCCCAATATCGCACGTGGGACGCGTGGTGCGCAGGTCTGCGCGCTCGTTTCGAGCCAATCGCGGCTTCGATCGCGGCGCGACAGAAGCTCCGCACTTGGCGCCAACTCGGTTCCGTCCAAGATTACACGAGCGGATTTCTGGCGCTATGCGAGCAGGTGGGATATATGCACGAGAGCGAGCGCATCGACCGCTACATCGGCGGCCTGAAGCAGGACATCGCTCAGGAAATTCAGCTTCGCGGCGCCACCGATTTTCAAGAAATTCTCGCTATGGCGGAGAAACTTGATTTCTTCCGCCGACCGAGACCGGGGTCCTACGGAAGCAGCCATTGGGGACATTGGCCTCGTGGGACGAACGAGGGCGCCACGATACGTGCCGTCGCCACAAATGCCGCTGCCGCACCGTTCAAAGGGTGCTGCTTTGCGTGCAATTGGCTTGGACATCACAAGAGCGAATGCCCGGAAAACGCTAAGGGAAAGGGGGAAGCTGAGCAGCAGAAACAGACCAAGCAGCAAGGAAACGCTGGGAGTTAGTAGCAGACGGGCCCTCTACTGACAGGTCACGCCGCTCGCCCGGCCCCAACTGACCCTCACCGAGTGATTGTGCCGGTTCACGCAATCGACCACACTCGGCCGAATAAGGTGGGGACTTCGGTAGACAGCTTAGTGGGAAAATCGGGACGGACTTGGTTAAAATCTTTGTAGACGGGGGAGCCAGCCACAGCCTCATCAACACTGCTACAGCACAAAAACTGCGACTGCCACTGGAGAGATGGTTACCTGAGATCGACGCAAGACTTGTAGACGGCACGCTGCTGGCAATACGGGAATGCGTAGACCGGGTTTGGATTCGATCTGGGGGTAACTTCACGTTTAGCCAGGAAATGCTCGCAACGACCCTCGACGGAACCGATATTTTACTCGGGCGTGATTGGCTGCGACGACACAATCTGCGAATTGACTGGACGACGGGTGACTGCACCGTGTGAGTGAACGGTAACAACATTGCCTGACCTCACTGGGGCTCGCTTGAGTCTTCGTCGGTATGCGTCAACGCGACCACGATGAAACGCGCCGTAGCGGCAGGAGCTTGTCAGAACACATAGCTTACTTGTTTTGTGTAGGCTATAGTGGGGTATCCCATAGGGGGTACAACACAATTAGGGTTTTCCTATTTGTACTCACTTCGTTCATACTCATTTCATCCTCGTTCAATTCTTCTCATGGAATCAGAGCAGGTCCCCTCCTAGGGACTGTTCCTAGGGCCCACCGAAGCGCGCCCCGAGGCGCGCGTTCTTTTTTTTAGCGACCCTGCGTGTCGCCCCCTACCGTCGCGCTCCCGCCGCTCCCTCCTCTTACGGCCGCCCGCCCTAGTGCCCTGACGGCCGCCCGCCCTAGCGCCCTGACGGCCGCCCGCCCTAGCGCCCTGACGGCCGCCCGCCCTAGCGCCCGAGCGCCAACCGCCCTAGCGCCCTGACGGCCAACCGCCCTAGCGCCCTGACGGCCGCCCGCCCTAGCGCCCTGACGGCCGCCCGCCCCAGCGCCCGAGCGCCGCCCGCCCTAGCGCCCGAGCGCCGCCCGCCCTAGCGCCCGAGCGCCGCCCGCCCTAGCGCCCGAGCGCCGCCCGCCCTAGAGCCCTGACGGCCGCCCGCCCTAGCGCCCGAGCGCCGCTCGCCCTAGCGCCCTGACGGCCGCCCGCCCTAGCGCCCGTGCGCCCCTCGCCCAAGCGCCCTGACGGCCGGCCGCCCGCCCTAGCGCCCGAGCGCCGACCGCCCTTTCGCCCTTACGGCCGCCCGCCCGAATGCCTGAGCGCCGCCCGCCGTCGCCCCAACGCCCTAGCGCCCGACGCCCGCGAGCCGCCCGTCGCAGCCGCCCGTGAGCTCCCTGAGCCGCCCGCGCCGCCGTCCCTGAGCCGCCTGTGCAGCCGCCCGCGAGCCACCAGTGAGCCGCCCGTCGCGACACCAGCGCCGCACGAGCCGCCCGTACAGCCCAGCAGCCCGAGCCGCCCGAGCCGCCCGCGCCGCCCCAGCAACCCGAGCCGCCCGAGCCGCCCGAGCCGCCCGAGCCGCGCGAGCCGCCCGAGCCGCCCCAGCCGCCCGAGCCGCCCGAGCCGCCCGAGTCGCCCGAGCCGCCCGAGCCGCCCGCGCCGCCCCAGCAACCCGAGCCGCCCGAGCCGTGCCACTGTTCCTGAGCTGTGTTCCTCTGCTGCTGCACTACCCGACTCTCCCTGCCCGGTGAGACTTTCAGCTGCTGCCATGGCCACCCCCAATGTCCTTACTTTTGACGCTGAGGGGAGGGCCATTGACTTTGCCGTCTGGATTGAAGACCTGCAGCTGTACTTACTATGTGATGCGATAGATGAGGTCTCTCTCTTTGACTTTGTCTCCGGCGCTGTCCCTGCCCCACCTGCTGATGCTGACTCTGCCGTTCGCTCCAAGTGGGCGACCCGCGATGCTGCTGCACGTCTTGCTGTGCGTCGCCACCTCCCTTCCTCTGAACGTGCCCACTTTAGTCAGTGCAAGACCGCTCAGGCCTTGTACGACGCTGTAGTTGCACGCTACTCCTCCCCTTCCTCCGCTACCCTTAGCCGCCTCATGCTACCGTTTCTCTTCCCTGACCTCGCCTCCTTTCCCACTGTTGCTGACCTCGTTACCCACCTCCGTGCTAGTGACACCCGCTACCGCGCTGCCCTTCCTGCTGAGTTCCGTGCTGCAAACCCTCCTCCCATGTACATCACTCTCTACTTTCTCGTCACCCGTCTCCCTGAGTCCCTTCGTGCCGTTAGGGACCAGTTTCTCTCTGTCTGTCCCACCACTCTCACTGTCGATCTCCTTGAGGAGTCCCTGCTAGCGGCTGAGAAGAGTATAGTCGCTGTAGGGGCCTCTCGGGGTGACCCTCGCACCCCCATCTTTGAGGGGTGTGGTCCTTCCCCCCTGCTGCCCTCTGTTGCCTCTGCCGCTGCGGCCGACCTCACTGGTTTTGAGTCGGTCGGCGCGGCGTCTGCCCCCAGCGGCAGACGCCGCTCTGGCAAGGGCAAAGGGGGCAAGGGAGCGGGTGGAGCTAGAGGGGGCGGTGGAGGAGGCGGTGGGGGTGGCGGGGGGAGTGGGGGTGGCGGTGGGGGTGGTGGCGGGAGTGGAGGTACTGGTGGCGGCGGTGGAGGCGGAGGTGGCGGCGGAGGTGGTAGCGGAGGAGGCGGTGGGAGCGGTGGGAGCGACGGTCCTAGTGGGAGAGGTGGCGGTGGAGACGGGGGTGGCGGTGGAGGCGGGGGTGGCGGTGGAGGCGGGGGTCGGAGTGGCTCGTCCCAGCGGAGCAGCTCTGGGGGTGGTCAGCCCCAGCAGCAGCAGCAGCAGCAGCAGCAGCCGCAGCAGCAGCCACAGCAGCAGCAACGCTCTCGCACCGTCCCCGGCCCTCAGCAGCTCCGTGAGTGGTACTTGCAGCGTCAGCGTGGTGGTGCGCTTGGTCCCTGCCCCTACGTTCTTCGCACAGGTGACCGTGCAGGGGAGAGGTGTGGAGGCGCCCACACAGCCCGCCGCTGCTTTGGCCGCCTGACCGACGCCTGGCGTCAGCAGTTTCCGGAGGCCGCTGAGATCCCCCGCTGGGGAGAGCTGTCTAGGGCTGGTGTAGCTATTTATGATCTTGATTTTGATGCTATTCTCTCTGCTATGTATGCTGTGACTGGTAGTGATGAGGATGACTGTTACCGGTGTTTCCCGCCCCACCCGGGCATTGGTACTGCTGCGTCAGGTACTAGTGAGGCTGCTGCTCTAGGTGCCAGTGCGTCTGTGCTCTCAGGTGCTGGTGAGTCTGCCCTCTCAGGTACTGTGTCGGCTTCGGCCTCTCACACCTTCACCCTTGACTCTGGAGCGTCTCGCTCCTTCTTTAGGGACCGCACCACTCTCACGCCGCTGAGTCGGCCGGTTGCGGTATCCCTGGCTGACCCCTCTGGGGGGCCTGTCCTGTCTCGCTTCTCCACTGTCCTCCCGTGTCCGGCGGCCCCCTCTGGCACCCTGACTGGTCTCTACCTCCCCTCGTTCTCGACGAACTTGGTGAGTGGTGCTGACCTCCAGGATGTGGGTGTCCACCAGTTCACCCCTGCTCGTCAGCGGGTGACCCATTGCACGGAGGCGGATACAGGTCGCCACCTGGCTACGTTTACACGTCGGCCAGGGTCGAGCTTGTACACACTGACCACTGCTTCTCCTCCAAGTGCTGAGTCTGGTAGGGTCCCTACGTCTGGTCAGGTGTTTGCTGTAGCGTCCAGGTCTGGTCCTGAGTCTGCCCCCTGCTCGTGTCGTCGTCTGTCTCACGAGACCCTCCTCTGGCACCACCGCCTTGGCCACCCCTCTCTGCTTCGGCTCAGAGGCATGGCCTCGCGAGTCCTTGTGTCTGGTCTTCCCCGGTCTCTCCCTCCCCTTCCTCTGGGCCCTGGCCCCACCTGTGTCCCCTGTGTCGAGGGGCGCCAGCGTGCTGCCCCTCACTCCTCCCAGTTTCCTCCGACAGAGGCCCCGTTGCAGACGCTTCACATGGACGTGTGGGGCCCAGCCCGCGTCCGTGGATAGGGTCAGGAGCGCTACTTCCTGCTGGTGGTTGACGACTACTCGCGTTACACCACAGTCTTCCCCTTGCGCAGCAAGGGTGAGGTCACTGAGGTGTTGATCGACTGGATCCGCGCAGCTCGTCTCCAGCTTCGGAGGAGCTTTGGCTCTGACTTCCCTGTTTTACGTCTGCACTCGGACAGAGGCGGAGAGTTCTCCTCTGGCCTCCTGAGTGCCTACTGTCGTGCGCGAGGCATCCGTCAGACCTTCACGCTTCCGGACTCACCACAGCAGAATGGGATTGCTGAGCGCCGCATTGGCATGGTCATGGACGTCGCTCGTACGTCCATGATGCATGCGGCTGCTCCCCATTTTCTTTGGCCGTTTGCGGTCAGTTACGTTGCGCACCAGATCAACCTCCACCCCAGGGTCTCTCGACCGGAGACCCCCCCAGCCCTGCTGTGGACGGGGAAGGTTGGCGATGCGTCGGCGTTCCGGGTCTGGGGATCTCGGGCGTTTGTTCGCGACCTGTCTTCGGACAAGCTGTCCCCTCGTGCTTCTCCCTGCGTCTTCCTGGGGTTCCCCCCCGACGCCCCTGGGTGGCAGTTTTACCACCCCACCTCTCGACGTGTTCTGTCCTCCCAGGACGTCACGTTCGACGAGTCGGTACCCTACTACCGCCTCTTCCCCTACCGCACTCCGTCCCTCCCCCCACCCCCGCTCTTCTTAGTACCAGGTCCCCCCCCGGTAGTCCCCCTCCCCCCTCAGGGTCCTGCCCCTTCAGGTGTGTCCCAGGTAGACGCGGTCGAGCCTGTCGAGGTCACTGGTGACTCTGGTACTGCTGCGGGAGCTGAGCCTGGGGGTGCGGAGTCTGGGGGTGCTGAGCCTGGAGGTGCCGAGTCTGGGGGTGCTGCGCCTGGGGGTGCTGAGCCTGGGGGTGCTGTGCCTGGGAGTGCTGAGCCTGGAGGTGCCGAGTCTGGGGGTGCTGTGCCTGGGGGTGCTGAGCCTGGAGGTGCTGCGCCTGGGGGTGCTGTGCCTGAGGTTGCTGAGCCTGGGGGTGCTGTGCCTGGGGGTGCTGTGTCTAGGGGTTCTGAGCCTGGAGGTGCTGTGCCTGGGGGTGCTTCGTCTCGCCGGGAGCCACTCTCCCCACAGGAGCTGCGTGAGTGGTTTGCTAGGCGCTGGAGGCGTGCTGCTGGTGCGGGTGGTTCTTCGACTGCAGAGGGTACACCTGCCGCGCGTCCGCCGGTGCTCGTACTGTGGGTGCTGGAGCTGCTGGGTCTGAGAGTTCTCCTGGAGCTGGTCCTGCTGAGGGTGTTGGCGCTGAGCCTGCCGTTGGCTGTCCGACTGACAGTGCTCCTGGTGCTGCGGCTGGGGGTTCTGGAGCTTCTGGTGGTGCTGCTGGAGGTGCTGCTGGAGTGGGTGCTCCTGACGGGGCTACTGGTGCTGTTCCTGCTGTTTCTAGCCTCGCCGCGCGGCCCCGACTGTACTTCGTTCCGCTCCTGCAGCAGGTTCTTGGTCTTACACCTCCTCCTCCTCCCTTAGAGGGTCCGCAGCCTGTCCGGTCACAGCCACAGCTACAGCCTGCCTCCCCTTTGCATGCTCCTTCTCCCTACGCTGGTCCGACTGGAGGTCTTACTGAGCGTCGTGAGCCTGCGTCTCGTCCTGTGTCGCCTATTCGTACTGAGCGCGCTAGTGGTTGCGGGTCGCGTCAGCGTCCTCCTCCTGTCCGTGGCACGCACCGGATGTCACTGCGTCCGTCCACTGCTCCTCTGCGTGCCCCTTTGCCTTCTCCTCCTGCTTCCACTCTTCCTGCTCTTGCCAACCCGGAGTCGGACTCTCTTCGTGCTGCCAGTCCTACTGTCACGCGTCTCCTGGCTACTGCTGTCACTGACCCCTCCTTCGAGTCGTCTGCTGCGTCTGCCCTTGTCACTGAGCTTGTCGACTTTGCTGCGCGCTGTCGTCTAGACTACGCTGCTCGTCTTGTCCCTGAGTCTGAGTCCGCCTGTCCTCCGTCCGTCGGGGGTGGGTGTGCCCTTGGCACGGACGTCCTTGAGGACAGGCAGGAGGAGTTCCAGTGTCTGGCCGCCGCTTCACCTCGTCTCCCGTGTGTACTGCTAGCCCCTGAGGGAGACCCGGATGCACCAGACATCCCGACTCCGCGCTCTTACACGGAGGCGATAGAGGGTCCCTACTCCTCTCAGTGGCAGGCAGCTATGGATGCAGAGATGGCTTCCTGGAAGTCCACAAGCACCTACGTTGACGCTGTTCCCCCTCCTGGGGCGAACATCGTCAGTGGCATGTGGATTTTCAGGGTGAAGCGGCCGCCGGGTTCTCCGCCTGTCTTCAAGGCGCGTTACGTGGCTCGTGGCTTCAGTCAGCGGCAGGGGGTTGACTACTTTCAGACCTTCTCCCCCACCCCGAAGATGACCACTCTTCGGGTTCTGCTGCACGTTGCTGCTCACCGTGACTACGAGCTGCACTCTCTCGACTTCAGCACAGCTTTCTTGCTGGGCAGCCTGCACGAGGAGATCTGGCTGCGTCGCCCACCTGGCTTCACTGGGTCTTTTCCTCCTGGTACCCAGTGGAGTCTCCGGCGTCCAGTCTACGGTCTCCGCCAGGCGCCACGTGAGTGGCACGACACACTGAGGACTACGCTCGCGGCACTTGGGTTTGCTCCTTCCACTGCCGACCCGTCGCTGTTTCTGCGCACCGACACCTCTCTGCCGCCGTTCTACATCCTCGTGTACGTCGACGACTTGGTCTTTGCCACAGCTGACACTGCTGGACTCGCCTACGTGAAGTTCGAGCTGCAGAAGAGACACACGTGCACTGACCTGGGTGAACTGCGCAGCTACCTTGGCTTGCAGATCACCCGGGACAGAGCACGCCGCACCATTACCCTGACTCAGTCACACATGGTGCAGCAACTCCTTCAGCGCTTCGGCTTCACGTACTCCTCGCCTCAGGCCACTCCTCTGCCTACTCGCCACTCGCTCTCAGCTCTGCCTTCGGATGAGTCCGTAGAGTCGAGTGGCCCGTTTGCAGAGCTTGTTGGCTGCCTCATGTACCTGATGACCTGCACACGACCTGACCTCGCATACCCTCTTAGCATTCTCGCACGCTTTGTTGCTCCTGGGAGACACCGACCAGAGCACATGGCTGCAGCGAAGAGGGTGTTGCGCTACTTGTGCAGTACGTCGGGCATGGGGCTAGTGCTTGGAGGGCGCAGTCCAGTGGTCCTCACTGGGCACGCAGACGCTTCTTGGGCTGACGACCAGGCTACGCAGCGGTCGTCACAGGGTTACACCTTCAGCCTTGGTTCCGGCTCTGTCTCGTGGCGGGCTACCCGCTCGTCTTCTGTTCTCGGCTCCAGTTGTGAGGCTGAGATCTACGCTGGGGCCATGGCTGCACAGGAGTTACGCTGGCTCCCCTACCTGCTGACCGACCTTGGAGAGCAGCCTCGTTCTCCTCCAGTCCTGTACGTAGACAACAAGGCCATGCTGGCCTTGTGTCGAGAGCAGCGACTGGAGCACAGAACGAAGCACATTGCTCTTCGCTACTTTCTTGCTCGTGAGCTACAGCAGCGTGGACAGGTGCGACTTGCGTACGTGGCCTCTGAGGCCAACACTGCTGATGTCTTCACCAAGGCACTTGCGCCTTGTGATCATCAGCGTTGCTGCACGTAGTTGGGTCTTGTGCCTGTCTTGCCTCACTTGCTCTCCTCTTGACCTTGCTTGTACCTTCGCATATATATACTCTTGCTCTTGCTTGCTTGACTCTTGTATACCTCTATATATGATCTTGCATGTGAACTGGCCTTGTGGCCTTTGAACTTGTGCTCGGAATGCGTGGTGACTTTGTGATCCACCCTGAGCTTTGCTTTGCTTTGCTTGACTGGTCTTGTGACCCCTTGTTCTCCCCCACTTTGCCTATGGGGGTGTGTCAGAACACATAGCTTACTTGTTTTGTGTAGGCTATAGTGGGGTATCCCATAGGGGGTACAACACAATTAGGGTTTCCTATTTGTACTCACTTCGTTCATACTCATTTCATCCTCGTTCAATTCTTCTCAGAGCTGACGTGTACGCGGTCGACATTCGGGAAGCCGAGGCAGCAGACAAAGGAGGGGATTTACAGAAACTGCTTACCGACGTACCGGGTGACCTGGCAGCACTGTTGAAGCAGTACAGCGACATTTTCGCAGATGATTTACGGACGGGACTGCCACCTTAGTGACCGCACGACCACAGGATAGAGTTAGAACCGGGGGCACAGCCAACAGTAAAGCGACAGTTCCGACAGACCTAGCCCGAACTGGACAAACTGAGGAAGCAGCTCGATTACCTGCTCGAGAAGGAGTTGATTCGCCCTAATTCGTCGCCATTCGCAGCACCGATACTGTTCACACCGAAAAAAAGACGGGGGATTTCGCATGTGCATAGACTACCGAGCACTGAACAGGGTTGCCATCAAATCCCGTTACCCCATCCCGTGAGCCGACGAACTGATCGACCAACTGCGCACAGCCCGGGTTTTCTCGAAAATCGACCTCCGAGGGGGTTACCACCAGATTCGCGTCAATCCGCCCGACTGCCTTAAGACCATATTTCGCACACGCTACGGATCCTTCGATTACACTGTCATGCCTTTCGGACTAACCAACGCCCCCGCCACTTTTCAAATGACCATGAACGAAGCTTTCCGCCCGCTCTTAGATGAGTGCGTCTTTGTATACCTGGACGACATACTGATTTACAGCCCTGACAGAGCACAGCACTTACTGTCAGAATCCCAAACACTAGACCATTGGGATAAAAGGGCTTGTTTCAGTACCGGGTCAGTGCGCCCATAACCCCCCAGGCGAACGCGCCTGTAACCCTCTCTAGGATCAATCGGGCATCCACAGTGCAGATCTACTAACACCCCCCCACACTGAGAGGCCCAGGACTAAGCATAGAGGCAACGGCCTACATGTGAATACACCGGGAATCGAACCCGAGACCGCTCTGATACCATGTCAGAATCACAACCACTAGACCATTAGGATAAAGGGCTTGTTTCAGTAGCGGGTCAGTGCGCCCATAACCCCCCAGGCGAACGCGCCTGTAACCCTCTCTAGGATCAATCGGGCATCCACAGTGCAGATCTACTGACACTTACAGGACATCGAAGCAGTTTTTAAAATACTGAGTGAGAACCGCCTACTGACAAAAGCATCTAAGTGTGAATTTTTACAGGACCGCCTGGAGTATTTGGGACACGTTATTTGAGCTGCAGGAGTGGAAATAGACCCGAAGAAAATTGCGACGATTCAAGCATGGCACGCGCCGACCAACTTGACCGAGTTGCAGAGTTTTTTGGGGTTCGTCAACTACGTGCGACGGTTCGTCCCCGACATGGCGAAGCTGACTGCCTCGTTGACAGACCTGCTAATGAAGGGGGTTGAGTACACGTAGGGGGAGAAAGAGCAAGCTTCCTTCTTGGCCCTAAAAAACATTTTGTGCTCACCGCCCGTGCTTCACATCGCAGATCCACACCGTCCGTTCGAGCTCGTCACTGACGCAAGTGACATCGCTGTGGGAGCAGTACTGTTGCAGGATTTCGAGAACAGCCTCCAGCCAATCGCGTACGATTCCTGCAAGCTGCACCTGCCCGAACGCAACTACCCGACACACGACCGCGAAATGTTGGCGATAGTGCACGCGTTCAAAGTTTGGCGGTGTTACCTGACTTGCGCCAACGTGACAGTACGGACAGACCACCGATCACTACAGTACCTACGTGCCCAACCAAATCTCAATCCGCGACAGATTCGCTGGTTGGACTACCTCGAGTCCAACTTCCACTACACGGTTACATCCAACATCGCCGACGCACTCACCCGCCCTACCGCCCAACTCCACGCCATCCTACTCGCCCAAACCAACCCGCTCTTAACAGGCCTATTCACCCATGGAAACTGCACCGACCCATTTTTCACGACTGGAAACTCACAGCAACTAGCATAAGCTAAAGGAGTTTATTACGTAAAAACAGGCACCAACCGCATCTGGGTACCCGCGTACTCACTACTGAGGGAGCTGCTACTGCACGAGGCATACGACGGAATTACCTCGGGACATTTTGGGGTAGAAAAAACGCGACAGCAACTACAGCGGTATTACTACTGGCCTGAGCTGTTGACCGACGTACAGCAGCATGTGGGCTTGTGCCCACGTGTCAGGTGATGAAAAGCTCGAGGAAGCGGAAGGCGGGTCAATTGCAGCCGATACCACCGCCCGAGCGCGCCTGGCAGCAGGTTGCCATGGACTTCGTCACAGGGTTACCTTCGAACCCTGAGGGTAACGAGGCGGTGATGGTCGTCGTTGACAGGTTGACAAAGATGGTATGCTTCGCTGCGTGCAAAAAGTCGATCTCAGCCGAGGAGACCGCTCGTCTGTTCATCGCAGCCGTTGTTCGCCTGCACGGGATACCAGCAGCGATTATCAGCGTTAGGGACACAAAGTTCACCAGCAACTTCTGGAAGAACCTCTTGGAGCAGTTCGGGACTAGGCTACAGTTCAGTTCGTCGTATCACCCTGAGACCGACGCTCAAATGGAGCGAACGAATCAGACGATGGAGCAGTTGATTCGTGCCATGTGCGACGACCCCACGACTTGGGAGCAGCAGCTACCGTTGATCGAGTTCGCGTACAACAATGCCATGTCAGCGACGACGCAGCAGTCCCCCTTCTACCTGAACTACGGGCAAAACCTTACAGTGCCCATGACGCCGAGTGCGGACAACCCAACACCACATGCACAGCAATTCGCCGAAATTCTGCAAGCTGCCAGCACCAGAGCCGCAGAAGCAATTAAAAAAGCAAACGTCATCGCTGTCAGAACATTATAGCTTATGCTTTTGTGTAGGCTATAGTGGGGTATCCCATAGGGGGTACAACCCAATTAGGGTTAGTACTTGTACCCACTTCACTCATAGTTCATTTCATTCTCGTTCTATTCTTCTCATGGTATCGAGCAGGTTCCCCTGTGGGAACTGCGCCTAGGGCCGACCACTCGATTTTTTTTTCCTGCGCGAAGCCCACTCATCCCGAGTCGCGCCTCGGGCCATTCTCTTACCGAGCCGCCCTAGCGGCCGACCCTACGATCGCGGCCCCGCCGCCCCTTGATCGCGGCCCCGTCGCCCTTACCTCACGGCCCCGCCGCCCTTACATCGCGGCCCCGCCGCCCCTGCTCTCGCGGCATCGCCGCCCTTTGATCGCGGCCCCGCCGCCCCCTACTCTCGCGGCCCCGCCGCCCTTACCTCGCGGCCCCGTCGCACTGCTGTCGCGGCCCCGCCGCCCTTACGACGCGGCCCCGCCGCCCTTACATCGCGGCCCCGCCGCCCCTGCTCTCGCGGCCCCGCCGCCCTTTGATCGCGGCCCCCGCCGCCCCTGCTCTCGCGGCCCCGCCGCCCTTACCTCGCGGCCCCGTCGCCCTGCTGTCGCGGCCCCGCCGCCCTTCCATCGCGGCCCTACCGCCCCTGCTCTCGCGGCCCCGCCACCCTTACGTCGCGGCCCCCGCCGCCCTTACATCGCGGCACCGCCGCCCTTTGATCGCGGCCCCGTCGCCCTGCGGTCGCGGCCCCGCCGCCCTTACATCGCGGCCCCGTCGCTCTGCTCTTGCGGCCCCGCCGCCCTCCTATCGTGGCCTCGCCGCCCTGAGCTGTGCGGCCTCGCCGCCCTCTCCTACGCGGCCCCGCCGCCCTCACCAACGCGGCCCCGCCGCCTTCACCTGAGCGGCCCCTGCCGCCTTCACCTACGCGGCCCCGCCACCTTCACCTACGCGGCCTCGCCGCCCTCACCCACGCGGCCCCGTCGCCCACGCAGCCGACCGCCACGCCGCCCTGTACCGGAGCAGCCGAGTCGCCCAGCAGCAGCCGCCGCACCGCCGGACCACCGAGCCGCAGTGCAACAGAGCCGCCCCGCCCCCGAGCCGCCCTGCACCCGAGCCGCCCGGCAGCCGAGCCACCCCGCCCCCGAGCCGCCCTGCACCCGAGCCGCCCGACACCCGAGCCGCCCTGCCGCCGAGCCGCCCGGGAGCCGAGCCGCCCAGCAGCCGAGCCGCCGAGTCGCCGAGCCGCCCGACCTGCCCTGCCCGGTGAGCACCATACCGCTGTCACTTGCGTGCCCTTCCCCTACTGCTTGCACTACTCCACTTTTGACGCTAAGGGTCGAGCCATTGACTTTGAGGTCTGGGTCGACAACCTGCAGCTGTTCTTACAGTGCGATAGGGCGGACGGCCTTTCCCTCTTTGACCTCACCTCTGGCGCCTCTCCTGCCCCTGCTGCTGATGCTGACCCCACTGTTCGCTCTCAGTGGGCCACCCGCGATGCTGCTGCACGTCTTGCTGTGCGTCGCCACTTGCCCACCACTGAGCGCGCGCACTTTAGTCAGTACAAGAGTGCTCAGACCTTGTACGACGCTGTAGTTGCGCGCTACTCTTCCCCTGCCACTGCTGCACTGAGCCGTCTCATGCTACCGTACCTCTTTCCTGATCTCACCGCCTTTCCCACTGTCGCTGACCTCATTACGCACCTCCGCACTAGTGACACTCGCTACCGCGCCGCCCTTCCTGCTTAGTTGTGCGCCAAGAACCCCCCCCCCATGTACATCACTCTCTACTACATAGTCACACGCCTCCCTGACTCCCTTCGCGTAGTCAGGGACCACTTTCTCTCAGTCTGTCCCACCACTCTCACTGTCGACCTCCTCGAGAAGGCCCTCCTAGCGGCGGAGAAGAGCATCGTCGCTGTCGGAGCCTCTCGTGGTGACCCTCGCACCCCCATCTTTGAGGGGTGTTCTCCTTCCCCCCTACTGCCCTCTGTTGCCTCTGCTGCTGCTGCCAACCTGCTTGATCTTGAGACAGTCGGCGCGGCGTCTGCCCCTAGCGGGAGACGCCGCCCTGGCAAGGGCAAGGGGGGCAAGGGCGCGGGTGGAGCTGGAGGGGGCGGTGGAGGTGGCGGTGGAGGCGGCGGAGGGAGTGGGGGTGGCGGTGGGAGTAGTGGCGGAGGCGGTGGTGGTGGTGGCAGCGGCGGAGGAGGCGGCGGTGGCGGCGGCAGCGGTGGGAGTGGAGGCGGCGGTGGTGGCGGAGGTGGAGGCGGCGGTGGCGGAGGGGGTGGAGCTGGTCGGGGTGGTGCCCCGTAGCGGAGCGGCTCTGCTAGTGGTCCGCGCCAGCAGCAGCAGCAGCAGCAGCAGCGTTCGAGGGACATCCCCCCGCCCCAGCAGCTCCGTAAGTGGTACACGTAGCGTCAGAGGGGTGGGGGTACTGGTCCGTGCGCCTACGCCCTTCGTTCCGGCGACTGCGCGGGTGAGCAGTGTGGGGGTGCCCACCCCACCCAGCGCTGCTTTGGCCGCCTGACGGACGCTTGGCGTCAGCAGTTCCCCGAGGCTAGTGAGATTCCCCGCTGGGGAGAGCTGTCTAGGGCTGGTGTAGCTATCTTTGATCTTGACTTTGATGCTATCCTTGCTGCCATGTATGCTGTGACTATTAGTGAGGAGGGTGACTGTTTACCGGTGTTTCCCGCCCGACCCGGGCATTGGTACAGCCAGTCTCCCTGGCTGACCCCTCTGGGGGTCCTGTCCTCTCTCACTTCTCCACTGTCCTCCCGTGTCCGGCTGCCCCCTCGGGCACCCTGTCTGGTCTGTACCTCCCCTCGTTCTCGACGAACTTGGTGAGTGGTGCTGACCAGCAGGATGCGGGGGTTCACCAGTTTACTCCTGCGAGTCAGCGGGTGACCCACTGCACGGACGCACGCACAGGCCGGCACCTGGCCACGTTCTCGCGTCGGCCAGGGTCGAGCCTCTACACCCTGACCACTGAGTCTCCTACTGTCCCTGCGTCTGGCCAGGTAGCTGCGTTGGGTCAGGTGTTTGCTGCTGCGTCCCGGTCTGGTCCTGAGTCTGCCCCCTGTTCGTGTCGCCTCCTGTCTCACGAGACTCTCTTGTGGAACCACCGTCTTGGCCACCCCTCCTTGCCTCGTCTTCGGGGCATGGCTTCCCGTGTCCTTGTCTCTGGTCTCCCCCGGTCTCTCCCTCCCCTTCCTTCGGGACCAGGACCTTCCTGTGTCCCCTGTGTAGAGGGGCGCCTTCGGGCTGCTCCTCACTCCTCCCAGTTTCCCCCGACAGAGGCTCCTCTGCAGACACTTCACATGGACGTGTGGGGCCCGGCCCGCGTCCGTGGGCAGGGTCACGAGCGCTACTTCCTGGTGGTGGTTGACGACTACTCGCGTTACACCACAGTCTTCCCCTTGCGCAACAAGGGTGATGTCACTAAGGTGTTGATCGACTGGATCCGCGCAGCTCGTCTCCAGCTCAGGAGGAGCTTCGGCTCGGACTTTCCTGTTCTGCGTCTGCACTCTGACCGAGGTGGGGAGTTCTCCTCTGGCCTTCTGCGGGCCTACTGTCGTGCACGGGGGATTCGCCAGACCTTTACGCTTCCGGACTCTCCACAGCAAAATGGGATTGCAGAGCGCCGCATTGGCATGGTCATGGACGTCGCTCGTACGTCCATGATGCATGCAGCTGCCCCCAATTTTCTGTGGCTGTTTGCGGTTCCGTACGCGGCGCATCAGCTCAACCTTCACCCCAGGGTCTCCCGGCTGGAGACCTCCCCAGCTCTGCTGTGGACGGGGAAGGTCGGCGATGCATCTGCGTTCCGTGTCTGAGGATCTTGGGCGTTTGTCCGCGACTTGTCTGCGGACAAGCTATCCCCTCGTGCTGCTCCCTGTGTCTTCCTGGGCTTCCCCCCTGACGCCCCAGGGTGGTAGTTCTACCACCCCTCCTCTTGTCGTGTTCTGTCCTCCCAGGACGTCACGTTCGACGAGTCGGTCCCCTTCTACCGCCTCTTCCCCTACCGCACTCCTTCCCTCCCGCCGCCGCCGCACTTCCTTGTGCCAGGTCCCCCCCCGGTAGACCCCCTTCCCCCTCAGGGTCCTGCCCCTTCAGGTGTGTCCCAGGTCGATGCAGTCGAGCCGGTCGAGGTTGCTGGTGACTCAGGTACTGCTGAGGGTGCCAAGTCTGGGGGTGCTGAGCCTGGGGGTGCTGAGCCTGAGGGTGCTACTACTGGGGGTGCTGCCTCTGGGGGTGCTGAGCCTGGGGGTACTGCGCCTGGGGGTGCTGAGCCTGGGGGTGCTGCGTCTGGAGCTGCTGAGCCTGGAGGTATGGAGCCTGCGGCCACTGGACCTCCCCTTGTGGCGCCTGGCGGTACTGGACGTGGAGGTTCTCCGGGTGCTTCGTCTTGGCGGGAGCCACTCTCTCCACAGGAGCTGCGTGAGTGGTTTGCTCGCCGCTGGAGGCGTACTGCTGGAGCTGGCGCTTCTTCGGCCGCTGAGGGTGCTGGTGCCGCCGGTCCCGGAGCTGCTGGGCCTGCGGGTCCGCCTGGAGCTGGAGCTGCTGAGGGTGTTGGTCCTGTTCGTGGTCGTGCTGCGGGTGCTACTGGCGCTGCTGGAGGTCCTGCCGCTGGAGGTGCTGTTGGCGCTGGTGCTGCCGGAGGTGCTGAGGGTGTTGGTGCTGTCCCTGCTGTGTCTGATGCCGCCGCGCGGCCTCGGCCGTACTTTGTTCCGCTCCTTCAGCAGGTTCTTGGTCTTCCTCCTCTCTTAGAGGGTCCACCGCCTGTCCAGTCGCAGTCACAGTTACCGCCGGCCTCCCCACTGCCTTCTCCCTCTCCCTACACTGGTCCTACTAGAGGTCTTGCTGAGCGTCGTGAGCTTGCGTCTCGTCTTGCGTCGCCTCTTCGTGCTGCTCGCACTAGTGGTCGCAGTTCGCGTCAGCGTCCTCCTCCTTTCCCTAGCACGCACCGGGTGTCTCTGCGTCCGTCCACTACTCCTCTGCGTGCCCCTTTGCCTTCTCCTCCTGAGTCCTCTCTTCCTGCTCTTTCCGACCCGGAGTCGGACTCTCTCCGTGCTACCAGTCCTACTGTCACGCGTCTCCTTGCTACTGTCGTCACTGACCCTTCCTTTGAGTCCGCTGCTGCATCTGCTCTAGTTGCTGAGCTCGTCGACTTTGCTGCTCGCTGTCGTCTAGACTACGCTGCTAGTCTTGTCGCTGAGTCTGAGTCTGTCTGTCCTCCGTCCGTCGAGGGTGAGTGTGCCCTTGGCACGGACGTCCTTGAGGACAGGCACGAGGAGTTCCAGTGCTTGGTTGCTGCTTCACCTCATCTCATGTCCGTACTCCTTACCCCTGAGGGAGACCCGGATGCACTTGACATCCCGACTCCGTGCTCTTACGCTGAGGCGATAGAGGGTCCCTACTCTTCTCAGTGGCAGGCAGCTATGGATGCAGAGATGGCTTCCTAGAAGTCCACAGGCACCTACGTTGACGCGGTTCCCCCTCCTGGGGCGAACATCGTCAGTGGCATGTGGATCTTCAGGGTGAAGCGGCCGCCGGGCTCTCCACCTGTCTTCAAGGCGCGGTACGTGGCTCGTGGCTTCAGTCAGCGGCAGGGAGTTGACTACTTTCAGACCTTCAGTCTGCCGCCGTTCTACATCCTCGTGTACGTCGACGACTTGGTATTTGCCACAGCGGACACTGCTGGACTCGCCTACGTGAAGTCCGAGCTGCAGAAGAGACACACGTGCACAGACCTGGGTGAACTGCGCAGCTACCTTGGCTTGCAGATCACTCGGGACAGAGAACGCCGCACCATTACCTTGATTCAGTCACACATGGTGCAGCAGGTCCTTCAGCGCTTCGGCTTCACGTACTCCTCGCCTCAGGCCACTCCTCTGTCTACTCGCCACTCGCTCTCAGCTCTGCCTTCGGATGAGTCCGTAGAGTCGAGCGGCCCGTACCCAGAGCTTGTTGGCTGCCTCATGTACCTGATGACCTGCACACGACCTGACCTTGCATACCGTCTTAGCATCTTGGCACGCTATGTTGCTCCTGGGAGACACCGACCAGAGCACATGGCTGCAGCGAAGAGGGTGTTGCGCTACTTGTGCAGTACGTCGGGCATGGGGCTAGTGCTTGGAGGGCGGAGTCCAGTGGTCCTCACTGGGCACGCGGACGCTTCTTGGGCTGACGACCAGGCTACGCAGCGGTCGTCGCAGGGTTACACCTTCAGTCTTGGTTCCGGCTCTGTTTCGTGGCGGGCTACTCGCTCGTCTTCTGTTCTCGGCTCCAGTTGTGAGGCTGAGATCTACGCCAGGGCCATGGCTGCACAGGAGCTTCGCTGGCTCACCTACCTGCTGACTGACCTTGGAGAGCCGCCTCGTTCTCCTCCAGTGCTGTACGTAGACAACAAGGCCATGCTGGCCTTGTGTCGAGAGGAGCGCCTGGAGCACAGAACGAAGCACATTGCTTTCCGCTACTTTCTTGCTCGTGAGCTACAGCAGCGTGGTCAGTTGCGACTTGCGTACGTGGCCTCTGAGGCCAACACTGCTGATGTTTTCACCAAGGCACTTCCGCCTTGTGATCATCAGCGCTTCTGCACTCAGCGGGGACTTGTACCTGTCTTACCTCACTTGCTCACCTCTTGATCTTACTTGTACTCTTGCACATATATTTATACCTGCTCTTGCTTGTTTAGTGTTATATATATATGTGCACTCCTGCATGTGAACTGGCCTTGTGGCCTTGACCTTATGCTCGGACTGTGTGGTGACGTTGTGATCCACCCTGAGCTTGCTTTGCTTTGCTTTGCTTGACTGGTCTTGTGACCCCTTGTTCTCCCCCACTTTGCCTATGGGGGTGTGTCAGAACATTATAGCTTATGCTTTTGTGTAGGCTATAGTGGGGTATCCCATAGGGGGTACAACCCAATTAGGGTTAGTACTTGTACCCACTTCACTCATAGTTCATTTCATTCTCGTTCTATTCTTCTCAATCGCTAAGCGCAACGTTGACCGCCACCGCCGCCTAGTCACATACCAGTCTGGGGATTACGTACTGCTCGACACGCAAAATCTGCGACTGCTCGACGTACCAAAACTTCGACCGCACTATTGTGGCCCATTCCAAATCAGCCACATGATCACGCCAGTAACCGCGCACCTACTGTTACCGACCGACTGGTAGATCAGCCCTTCGTTCCACGTCAGCTTGCTTCGCCCATATATCCCAACCACCAGCCAATTGCCTCGCCACCGCCCGCCATCCATGACTCGCCCTGCATCAGAGCCGATCATCGAGCCCGAAAAAATCATGAGCCATAGGATTCCACACCCCACTGGAATCAAGAGGATTGAATTGCTCGTTCGCAGGAAGGACCGCACGCCAACTGAAGATAGTTGGGTGCCCCTGGCCAACGTTGAAAACCACCCTGCCCTGCAAGTGTACCTGAGAAGCCGGGGATTCCGCGATATACATGCACTCGCGTAGCGGAGGGGGCTTCTTTGGGGGGGGGGGGGTAAGTGTAAGGAATTTTCTCGGCATTCCTTACGGAGCCCGACTACATCGCGTACAGCAACAGCCGTTGTTCGCCCGTTACTACTAGCAGGACTTCGCCAACTTCGCGCGCACTGTTTTGCCAAACCTCGCACTGCTTTCCCGGCCGTGTCGGCCTACGCTTCGGGACTAGCCCGAGCCTCGCTGCCAGCATAGCACTAGCTAGCTCGCACGCACCGCGTTACCGTTTGCATGTTTCGCATAGAAATGTTCCCTCATGCCTTTGCTCACATCTTTGTACTCATTTTGACACCTTAGTGCAATTCTCGCTACTTCGATTCATTGCACCCATAACATGTGATAACCAGTCTGGACTGCAACGCTGTCAGCAGGAGCCTCTGATTCCGCCTGCAAGATTGTGCGTGCCTTATTCATTCGCCCAACCAGCATATGTCAACATTCCTGTCAACACTATGTCTGATAGAAAACTGTCGCGACCCGTCAGAACATAGCTCCGAAATAAAACTTTCCTCTTCCCAGGCTTCCTGTCCGGCTTATCAATGCTGTGCTTCAATAAAAGGCCATATATTAATCAAGATGATCAAGACAACCAGCACATCGATTCACACATACATTCCACTGGAATCCCAGGAATATCATCCCACTCCCCACCCCGCTAACCCGACCCCAAGAATCATCCAACATTCGCCATTTCATACACTACTTCCTTCTTCCTAGTATAACGTTCACACATCCGTCGTGGTGCATTCCAGATGTCGTCGGATTGGTGTCATATTACTTGGCTTCGAGCATCAGCTTCTTGAAGTTAGTCTTCGCAGTATAGAGCGTAGCAGGCTTCCAAACGGCGAGAATGACGTCAGCTAGAACGATCACTTCCAGCGTGTGTGAAGAAATGAGGAATGAATGAACTAGCACAAGGTTGGGTACAAGTAGGAAACCCTAGGAAACTGTACCCCATAGTATCTACCCCACTATAGCCTAGACAAGCTATATAATATGAGTTTGACACACCCCCATAGGCAAAGTGGGGGAGAACAAGTGGTCACAAAACCAGTCAAGCAAAGCAAAGCAAGCTCAGGGTGGATCACAACGTCACCACACAATCCGAGCACAAGAGCAAGGCCAAAAGGCTAGTTCATATGCAAGATCATATATAAAGGTAAACAAGCAAGTGCAAGTATAGAAAGATCACAGTACAAGCAAGGTCAAGAAGTGAGCAAGTAAGGCCAAGTAGGCACAAGACCTAGCATCGTACAGAAGCGCTGATGATCACAAGGCGGAAGTGCCTTGGTAACGATATCAGCAGTGTTGGCCTCAGAGGCCATGTAAGCAAGGCGCAGCTGACCACGCTGCTGCAGCTCACGAGCAAGGAAGTAGCGGAGAGCAATGTGCTTCGTTCTGTGCTCTAGTCTGTGCTCCCGACATAAGGCCAGCATGGCCTTGTTGTCTACATACAGAACTGGAGGAGAACGAGGTGGCTCTCCTAGGTCAGTCAGCAGGTAGGTGAGCCAGCGTAGCTCCTGTGCAGCCATGGCCCCCATGTAGATCTCAGCCTCACAGCTGGAGCCGAGAACAGAAGACGAGCGAGAAGCCCGCCACGAAACAGAGCCGGAGCCAAGGCTGAAGGTGTAACCCTGTGACAACTGCTGCGTAGCCTGGTCGTTAGCCCAAGAAGCGTCTGCATGACCTGTGAGGACCACTGGACGTCGCCCTCCAAGCACTAGCCCCATGCCCGACGTACTGCACAAGTAGCGCAACACCCTCTTCGCTGCAGCCATGTGCTCTGGTCGGTGTCTCCCAGGAGCAACATAGCGTGCCAAGATGCTAAGAGGGTATGCAAGGTCAGGTCGTGTGCAGGTCATCAGGTACATGAGGCAGCCAACAAGCTCTGGGTACGGGCCACTCGGCTCTACGGACACATCCGAAGGTAGAGTTGAGAGCGAGTGGCGAGTAGACAGAGGAGTGGCCTGAGGCGAGGAGTCCGTGAAGTCGAAGCGCCGAAGGACGTGCTGCACAATGTGTGACTGAGTTAGGGTAATGGTGCGCTATGCTCTGTCCCGGGTGATCTGCAAGCCAAGGTAGCTGCGCAGTTCACCAAGGTCTGTGCACGTGTGTCTCTTCTGCAGCTCGGACTTCACGTGGGCGAGTCCAGCAGTGTCAGCAGTGGCAAAGACCAAGTCGTCGACGTACACGAGGATGTATAACGGCGGCAAAGAGGTGTCTGTGCGCAGAAACACTGACGGGTCGGCTGTAGAAGGAGCAAACCCAAGAGCCGCAAGTGTAGTCCTCAGTGTGTCGTGCCACTCACGGGGCGCCTGGCGGAGACCGTAGACTGGCCGCTGGAGGCTCCACTGGGTACCAAGAGGAAACGACCCAGTGAAGCCAGGTGGGCGGCGCAGCCAGATCTCCTCGTGCAGGCTGCCCTGCAAGAAAGCTATGCTGAAGTCAAGAGAGTGAAGCTCGTAGTCACGCTGAGCGGCTATGTGCAGCAGCACCCGAAGAGTGGTCATCTTCGGGGTGGGAGAGAAGGTCTGAAAGTAGTCAACTCCCTACCGCTGACTGAAGCCTCGAGCCACGTAACGCGCCTTGAAGACAGGCGGAGAACCTGGCGGCCGCTTCACCCTGAAAATCCACATGCCACTGACGATGATCACCCCAGGTGGAGAACCTCGTCGATGTAGGTGCCTGTGGACTTCCAGGAAGCCATCTCTGCGTCCATGGCTGACTGCCACTGTAAGGAGTAGGGACCCTCGATCGCCTCAGCGTATGATTGAAGAGTCGGGATGTCTGGTGCATCCTGGTCTCCCTCAGGGGCAATCAGCGTGGACACGAGATGAGGCAAAGTAGCAGCAAAACACTGGAAATCCTCCTGCCTGTCCTTGGATGCGGACGCGGAGCACGACCAGTAGTGCGAGCAGCATGAATAGGCGACGCAGGACGAGACGCAGGCTCACGACGCTCAGCAAGACCTCCAGTAGGACCAGTGTAGTCAGAAGGAGCAGGTAGGGGGGAGGCGGGCTGTAATTGTGACTGCGAGTGGACATGCTTTGGACACTCGAAGGGAGGAGCAGGACTAGTAGAGGGCGGGATGTCAGAATCCCAACCACTAGACCATTGGGATAAAAGGGCTTGTTAAGTAGCGGGTCAGAGTGCGCCCATAACCCCCCAGGCAAACGCGCCTGTAACCCCCCGTAGGATCAATCGGGCATCCATAGTGCAGATCTACTGACACCCCCCCACACTGGGAGGCCCAGGACTGAGCACAGCGGCAACAGCCTACATGTGCATACACCGGGATTCGAACCCGAGACCACTCTAACACCATGTCAGAATCCCAGTCACTAGACCATTGGGATAGAAGGGCTTGTTTCAGTAGCAGGTCAGTGCGCCCATAACCCCCCAGGCAAACGCGCCTGTAACCCCCCCTAGGATCAATCGGGGATCTCACAGTGAAGCTCTACTGACACCCCCCCACACTGGGAGGCCCAGGACTGAGCACAGTGGCAACGGCCAACATGTGCCTACACCGGGATTCGAACCCGAGACCACTCTGATACCATGTCAGAATCCCAACCACTAGACCATTGGGATAAAAGGGCTTATTAAGTAGCGGGTCAGAGTGCGCCCATAACCCCCCAGGCAAACGCGCCTGTAACCCCCCGTAGGATCAATCGGGCATCCATAGTGCAGATCTACTGACACGAGAGACCAAGAACCTGCTCAAGGAGCGGAACAAAGTACGGCACCGGCCGCGCAGCGCCTTCAGACCCAGCAGGGACAGCACCAGTATTCCCAGCGGCTGCACCAGCGCCAGTAGCACCTCTAGCTCCAACAGCGCCAACTCCAGCACCCTCAGACGCACCAGCGCTAGCAGATTCACCAGCGCCAACACCCCCAGCAGCTCCAGCTCCAGCAGCTCCAGCAGATCCAGCAGCACCAACCCTAGTAGGACCGGTAGCTCTAGTATCGCCAGCACCTCCAGTAGTACCTCCAGCAGGACCAACTCCAGCAGCCCCAGCAGCACCCCCAGTCCCTGCAGCTCCAGAATCGCCAGTATGAGTACCACCAGGACCAGCAGCAACAGTAGTACCTCCAGCTCCCAAAGCACGGCTCCAGCGTCGGGCAAACCACTCGCGTAGCTCCTGTGGAGAGAGTGGCTCCCGCCTCGACGAAGCACCGCCAGAGGCCACACGAGCAGACCCAGCACCCCCAGGCTCCGCACCCCCAGGCTCAGCACCCCCAGGCTCAGCACCCCGAGACTCAGCACCTACAAGCCTAGCACCCCCAGACTCAGCACCCCCAGGCTCCGCACCCACAGGCTCAGCACCTCCAGACCCGGCACCCGCGGGCTCAGCACCTCTAGCAGCACCAGCGTCAACAGCTACCTCGACAGGCTCGTCTGCGTCTACCTGGGACACACCTGACGGGGCAAGACCCTGAGGGGGGAGGGGGTCTACCGGGGGAGGACCTGGCGCAAGGAAGAGCGGCGACGGGGGGAGGGGCGCAGTGCGGTAGGGGAAGAGACGGTAGTAAGGCACCGACTCATCGATGGTGACGTCCTGGGAGGACAGAACACGGCGCGAGGTGGGGTGGTAAAACTGCCAACCAGGCGCATCAGGGGGGAAGCCAAGGAAGACGCAGGGAACAGCACGGGGGGACAGCTTGTCCGCAGACAAGTCGCGGACAAACGCCCGAGATCCCCAGACTCGAAACGCAGACGCATCGCCAACCTTCCCCGTCCACTGCAAGGTGGGGGAGGTCTCTGGCAAGGAGACCCGGGGCTGAAGGTTGAGCTGATGTGCTGCGTACTGAACCGCAAACGGCCACAGAAAATGGGGGGCAGCCGCATGGATCATGGACGTACGAGCGACGTCCATGACCATGCCAATGCGGCGCTCAGCAATCCCATTTTGCTGTGGAGAGGCCGAAAGCGTGAAGGTCTGGCGGATGCCCTGTGCACGACAGAAGGCTCCCAGACGGGCAGAGGAAAACTCCCCGCCTCTATCAGAGTGCAGATGCAGAACAGGAAAGTCCGAGCCGAAACTCTCTCTGAGCTGGAGACGAGCTGCGCGGATTCAGTCAATCAACACCTCAGTGACGTCACCCTTGCTGCGCAAGGGGAAGACCGTGGTGTAACGCGAGTAGTCGTCAACCACCAACAGGAAGTAACGCTCGTGACCCTGGCCACGGACGCGGGCGGGGCCCCACACGTCCATGTGAAGAGTCTGCAGCGGAGCCTCTATAGGAGAAAACTCGGAGGAGTGAGGGGCGGCGCGCTGTCGCCCCTCGACACAGGGGACACAGGAAGTGGCAAGCCCCGGAGGTAGGGGAGGGAGAGACCGGGGGAGACCAGAGACAAGGACACGGGAGGCTATGCCTCGGAGACGAGGCAGGGAGGGGTGACCAAGGCGGTGGTGCCAAAGGAGAGTCTGGTGACACAGGAGACGACACGAGCAGGGAGCAGACTCAGGACCAGACCTGGACGCTGCAGCAAACACCTGACTCGACGGAGCTACCTGACCAGACTCAGCAACCGGAGGAGACTCAGTAGTCAGTGTATACAGGCTCGACCCCGGACGACGGGTAAACGTTGGCAAGTGTTGGCCCGTCCGCGCACACGTACAGTGGGTCACTCGCTGACTCGCAGGAGTGAACTGGTCAACCCCCCGATCCTGTAGATTAGCACCACTCACCAAGTTCGTAGAGAACGAGGGGAGGTAGACACCTGACAGGGTGCCAGAGGGGGCTGCCGAACAGGGTAAGACAGTGGAGAAGTGAGCAAGGACAGGACCCCCAGAGGGGTCCGTCAGGGAGACAGCAACCGGCCGACTGAGCGGCGTAAGCGTGGTGCGGTCTCGAAAGAAGGAGCGGGAAGCACTCGAGTCAAGAGTGAAGGTGTGTAAGGCCTGAGACGACGTGGTACTTGAGAGAGCTGACTCACCAGCACCTGGGGCAGCAGACGCACCAACACCTAGAGCAGCAGCCTCACCAGCACCTAGAGCAGCAGCCTCAATGCCCGGGTCAGGCGGAACACACAGGTAACAGTCACCCTCATCACTAGTAGGCAATGCATACATGGCAGTGAGGATAGCACCATAGTCAAGAGTATAGATATCTACCCTCAGCCGAAGCAGCTCCACCCAGTCGGGGATCTCAGCCGCGTCGCCAAACTCCGTACGCTAGGCGTCACTCAGACGGGCGAAGCAGCGGGACTCTGCGTGACCAAACGTCCCGCAAGGCTGACCAGTCCGAGCACTAGTGCTAATGACGTACGGACAGCGAGCAATACCCCGTGACCCGTCACGCTGAGCGTACCACTCACGAAGCTGCTGGGGCGAAAGGACCGTTCGCGGACGACGCTGAAGCTGCACCTGGCCACTACAAGCAGCTGCCGAACTACTCACTCCAGGACGACTCCCACTACGGCCACCCGGACAACCCCAACTAGCGTACCACGTACGAAGCTGTTGGGGGGTGAGGGACTCACCCGAGCGACGCTGGAGCTGCATCTGGCCACGCCAGGAGCAGCAGGAGCAGTAAGAGCAACAGTAACAGCAGGACGAGCAGGGCAGTGCTCACCAGTGGCGAGAAGGGCAGGCGTACGACGGTGGCAACGGCGAGGCCGCTACCAGTGTAGAGCGAGAGCTCCGCGGCAGCTGCAGGGGTGGCTGCTCCAGGGGCGGTAGTTGTAGGGGCGGCTGCTGTAGGGGCGGCTGCTCCAGGGGCGGCTATTGCAGTGGCGGCTGCTCCGGGGGCGGTTGCTGCAGTGGCGGTTGCTCAAGGGGCGACTGCTGCAGTGGCGGCTGCTCCAAGGGCGGCTGCTGCAGTGGCGGCTGCTCCAGGGGCGGCTGCTGCAGTGGCGGCTGCTCCAGGGGCGGCTGCCCAGTGGCGACTGCTCCGGGGGCGGTTGCTGCAGTGGCGGCTGCTCTAGGGGCGACTGCTGCAGTGGCGGCTGCTCCAGGGGCGGCTGCTGCAGTGGCGGCTGCTCCAGGGGCGGCTGCGGCAGTGGCGGCTGCTCCAGGGGCGGCTGCTGCAGTGGCGGCTGCTCCAGGGGCGACTCGGCTGCTGGGCGACTCGGCAGCTCAGCTGCTGGGCGGCTCGGCGACTCGGCTGCTTGCTAGGGGCGGCGACGGGGCCGGATAGGGGCGGCGACGGGGCCGCTAGGGGCGGGGAGCGGCGACGGGGCCGCTAGGGGCGGCGACGCGGCCACGTAGGGGCGGCTACAAGGCCGCGTAGGGGCGGCGACGGGGCCGCGTAGGGAGGGAGGCGGCGATGAGGCCGCTAGGGGCGGCGACGGGGCTGCGTAGGGGCGGCTACGAGGCCGCGTAGGGGCGGCGACGGGGCCGCGTAGGGAGGGGAGCGGCGACGGGGCCGCTAGGGGCGGCGACGGGGCCGCTAGGGGCGGCGACGGGGCCGCGTACGGGCGGCGACAGGGCCGCGTAGGGGCGGCGACGGGGCCGCGTAGGGAGGGGAGCGGCGACGGGGCCGCTAGGGGCGGCAACGGGGCCGCTAGGGGCGGCGACGGGGCCGCGAAGTTCTCTGCCGTCGCGTTCCTCCGCACGCGCACCGCAGAGCCTACAGTCGACACGCAGTTGGTGCGCACGTACGTTACGTTGCCGGGCGCCCCGCCGATGTCGGCCTGCACGATCTTCCCCCACGCCACGCGGGACAGTGACAGCTGCTTCTCCGTTTTCACCTCGCCCACCACATGCACCGTCACGGACTTGTCGCGGCACCGCTTCGTGTTGTTCACGCAGCTCACCTTGTAACACGCGCCGTTGCGCTTGTGGAAGGCGGCGGGAGGAAGCTTCACGGTAAGAACCTTGCCAAAGAAGGGGTTGGCGGAGTAGTTGCCATAGTAAGAGCACGTGGTATCCTTCCCCTAGCTCATGCCGTTGCTCCGCCTCGCGCTCGTCAACGTGAGGCTCACGCCGGCAGACCCGACACGGTTTGGGTGAGTCGCGTTTGCGCCCGCAGTCTTGTTTGCGGCCGGAGTCTTGTTTGCGGCCGCAGTTTTGTTTGCAGCCGCAGTTGCATTTGCTGCGGGAGTGGCAGCGGCGGCGGAGAGGAGCACCGGGGAGGCGAGGCAGACGAAGAGAAACGAGGCCTTCACGGCCGCCGGGATGAAACGAGCCAATTTTATTTTCCTGGGAGTTTCACGAGAAGCTGAAACGGGCTTACAGGTAATTGCGCTATCTACTACTATTTGTGAGTCAAGGACAGTAAGAGGACGATTCGAAGTGCTGATGAGAATAGTGAGACCCGTCGTTCTTTCTATACTTCACTTGTGCATAAATGAGAGGGTGCGTAGGATCCCGAAATCCCTGTGGAGCCGCTGTCTGAAAGGCCGCCGTGAGTTGCGGGGAGATACGAGGTGCAGGTGGTTTGCTTGCTTGTGTGGGAGTCTGCGGGGCGAAATCTACCGACTTGGCGAGTTGGATTCGTATAATGGTAGCAGAAAGGGGTAAACTCTGTGCTCCTCACTCTGCCTATCACGTAACCTGCGATGTGAATTTTTTTCGTCGATTCGCGCGACCCAATATTGTACAATTATCCACTCGCGCCGTGAAATCTTGCTTTCGAGCATTTGACAAAACCACTGCAGCTTGGTCAGTGGCGTGTAGAATGAGCAGCTTCCCACTAGTGATACAGTACTTGTTCCAGCTCCTTTTCCGCGAGGGTGGCATGTACACTGTGTTTAGGACTTGTACTCCATGTATGAATCGAAAAGCAATCCTGTGGACATGGATTTGCAATGCTCATAGCAATAGTACCAACCCTCCCTCCCACTCCTGCTATGAGCTTCATCTCATCTCAACTCCAGTGTCCCTTGTTCCTCAGAATAAAACCACTATGCAGGCCTACAACCATACAACGTTAGAGATCATTTTAGTCGTGATGCTTCTGCCTTTTGCAGTCACAGCCAGAGACTGGGGCATGTCGTCGTAACTTTTGGTGGCAACCACCTCTGCATCCTCACTCGCAGACGTCCGCTGCACCTCCACCACATACGGGCGCGACCCGTCCATCAGCCCAAAAAGCTCAAATTTGAATGTGATACTGTAGTCATCGCCATCCTGGTTGACTATGTAGATAGAGATGAAGTTCTTATCGGGGTTGAAGAACGACGCAACGCAGTGGTGACAGCCATTGGTCGTCTCGATTCTCAGCGGCATGCTCCCTTTCGGCGACGCCCGAGCCATCTGCTTCATCATGTGAAACTTTTTCGAGAATGTAATTTCCACCGGCACAATTGCAGGATCGGACACATTGTTGTGCGTTATTGTAAACAGCCCCCACTTGGCAGAGTTGGGGTTATTCGGGAGGTATGGGTTGATCGCCTGCCAGTAAATCCATGCTGAGGCGCCCATGATGTTGATTGCTTGGATCGCAAATCGCATCATGAACAACCCCACATCGGTGTCCTCCCCTCCCGCCCACATCGGCCCAATCTCCGACACCCACACCTCCTTCCCCACACTGATCCCCATCCACGCTAATCCAACGTACAGCTTCTCTATGAACTCCCTGGTATCCGTGGTGGTGGGTGGTGGCGGGACATATCCATGCACCAAAATCCTTTTCAGACCGGATAGTAACTGCCCGGAAAATAGATTCGCGTTTCGCATCGTGAACCCGACGAAGCTGTCGAACCCCGCGACGCGCGTTGAAAGCTTCTTCCGTTGCAGCGCACCCGCCACGGCTGTGCAAAGCCTATCCAGCTCAGCAGCAATGTAACTGCAACCCTCGTGCCGCCCCCCCTGCGACCACCACCCCTCCAGGGGCTCATTCACCGGATTCATCGTGCTGAACGTCACGCTCCACATGTGGCGAAAATGGGCCGCTAAAGTGGCTAGATACTCCACAAACGCGCCGTACATATCCGGTCGGAGATTCGATTTGCCGCCCACATTCCCCGACGTATCCCCACTGATGGTCATCCACCAAGGGGCTGAATAAGCGATTGACTCCACCTCATCTACACCTCTCTGCATCGCTCCTTTCAAAACCTTCCGCTGTTGCCAGTCTGCCGCCCAGACGTACGGGGCGGCCTTGCTCGGCTTGTAGCCGGGGAGGTTGGCCTGGTGCATGGTGTCTTTGGTGAGCTGCGGGCTGTTGGTGGCGTTGAAGCTGGCGCCCAGCAGATAGCGCGCGAGGTTGAACCCGATTCCCGTGGACAGCGAGAAGAGCAGGTCCAGCAGCGTGGTGAGCTGATTGGCAGGCAGCTTGCCAATGTAGTTGGCGAACCTGGCGTGAAGAAGGGGGGCAGGGTGAGGTTGGGGAGGTGGGGAAGATAGGGGACGGGGGAAGGGGTAAGAATGGGGGAGGAGGGGAAGGGAGAGATTGTGTGGGTGGGAGAGGAGAGGGGGCGCGGAGGGTGGGTGGGAAGGCACGCATCAAGCGACGAACAAGGCCCTGGGAGGGCGCAACGGGCAGGTCAAGGAGGAGGTAAGGAAGTAGGGAGGGGGAGAGGAGCGGAAGAGGGGAGCGGTGTGGGAAGGGGGTAAGGCCGCAAGAGCAAGGGCCGAGTTTGTGGCGTTGGAGAGGGTGAGCAGTTGAGATGGACGGGAGGCAGCTGGCCTGAATAACTGGTGAACGAGGGGTCTGAAGGGACGAGAGAGGAAGAAGGGCAGCGAAGAGGGTTGAAAGTGGCGCCTATTCTATCTCTGCCATGCGACCCGTTGCACTCTCAATCGCACACTGACACTCCCATGCACTCAAATTCCCATGCACTAACAGCCCCATGCACTAACAACCCCATGCACTAACAACCCCATGCTCTCATGCCGCCAGCAAAAGCGTGGCACCAATGTTTGTAAATATTGCTCTCTGCCACTCACCACGCCAACGACGTGCCCCAGCCTCTCCACGTCTACCCACTGAGATCCGGACTGATGGTGATGCTGGCTGGGCTTGGCAGACGGAGAGGGGGGGGAGCAGGGGGAAGGGGAGGGGAGGGGAGAGAGAGTGGAGGGAAGGTGTATTCAGATTAGCAGATGATTTCACGGCTGATAGTGTTGCTGCCGGGCATGGAGGGGCACAGAAGCGAGAGAGGGGGAAGGGAGGGGCAGCGGGGGAGGGAGGGGGGAGTAAGGTAAGGGCACAGATTCGCCCGGAACGGGATGGTGATGTAGGAAAGAGGGGGAATGGGAAGTGAGGGAAGAGGGCAGCAGAGGTGGATTGGTGATCATTCCACATGCCACTGCACACTTGCTGCCACACCACATTTCTCGTATCACACCTGCTGTCACTCATTCCATGGTGAGGGATCGCAAATTAGCGTCTTGATGCAGTGGGAGTGTGCATCGCACTGCCATATCCTTCTCAACCCATCTCAACCCATATCAGCTCAACACCCTCCCATCACCCCACATCACCGCCCATCACCCCCCATCATCGTCCATCACCGGCAGTCACCATGCAAGCCCTACCAGCGGAGCGACACACGGTGATCACTTCATTCGGCAGGGTGAGGGTTGACGCCGCCGCCGGCTCAGCTCTTCCCGGCCCCTTTGGTCCTCCTGCGCCCCCCGTTTCCCCCGCGCCTCCTGCGCCTTCCGCACTGTCCGCCGCTCCATCCACCGGCGCCCACACGGTGCTGGCGCCCACCTTGTTCCGCGCCACATCCAGCAGATCGCGCGGCGTCGCTGTCTCAGGTGGCGGTGGCGCACTCGACTCGTCCCCGCCGCCACCACCGTTGTCTGCGGGAGTTTCGTGTGCGGAGTGCAGCGAGAGGTGGTTGAAGCAGGCGAGGTCAAGGAGGGCGGGCGGAAGGAGCTGCGGCAGCACCGACTGCAGCGCGCACGAGTCCAGCTCTACCTCGCGCGGCGGCGGCGGCGCTGGCGGCGGCGGAGGCGGAGAAGGGTCATCGAGGAAAGCACTCGTCGCGACGCTTGCGGCGGCGCTCGGTTGCTGCTGTGCGACGAGCAGGCGATGCGGGGGGTGCGTCGCGTGCGAATGTTCTAGGTGCGACAAGTCGCCCGAGTCGCCGCTGAGATTGTGTAAGTTGTGAAGGTCGAGAGACGGGTGTAGCAGCATCGAGGTGCCATTAAGGAAGACGGACGAGCCTTGGGGTGATGATGACGATGCCGGCAGGTGAAGGGGGGAAAGAGAGGATGGTATGGACGACGCGGGGGTGGCGAGGGCGGCGGAGGCGACGGAGGAGCGGTTGCGGTCGGCGTGGGCGGCGTGAGAGAGGTCGACGGCGGATAACTAGGAGAGGAGCAGCAAGCACGCGGATACCGCAGAGAGGTGCGTGGCTGGGGCGATGGGGAACCGCGCATGTGAGTCGCGCCGATGTGACTGGCGTGGCGGAAGGGAGTGAAGGGGAAAGATGTGAGACGGAGCCATGTGCGCAGCGCTCACTGTCGTCTGTCCCCGCTGTCAAATCGTCGAGGCAACGATTGAAAACGCACGTTTACAACTGTAAGGTTACTGATCACCGTGGGTCGCAGCGCGTTCGCCTAATTAAAAGCCAACATGCGTCGAAGAGCACCACTGTATGCCGACGTTAAAATGTCAGTGATCACCGTGGGTCATGCCGTGCGTTCGCCGTCCATTGCGCATTTGACGATTGCCTACTAATTTGAAGGCGACAATTGCGTCTGTCTCAACCTCTAGTTATGAGTTTCACAACTCGCGGAATTATCGTCGTCAGAAGCGCGCGGCTCAACTTCTAGGGAATGTTATCATCAGCGCAAGACGCGGGGAGGCTCTGCACGATGCCGCCAGCTCAGGATGAGCTGAAGCACGACCGCGCCATCGCTGGCTGAACTCATGTCGGCACACGTGGCGCAATCGGTGTAATACCTTATCCTCCGACGCGACACTAACAACGGCCAAAGGACAGGTGAAGCGGATAATGCAAATTACAGATTCGCGAGCACGTGAACTGGACTGATGCGATAGGGGAACAATCTGTTGTGAATGGCATGCTCTTCACGTGCCACGCTACTGTACCACTCCAACCCCTTCCCCTCAAAACACCCTCGACACATTTTCCTAAGAACCCATCCAAACCACCTACAAAGCCTATTTCAACCACCTCTTTAAATACTCCCAACCACCATAGCCATTCCTAATCCAACTCATCTAAGACTTCAACCAAAATTCCTATTCACCTCCAAGCCCCACCATAAGGCACATTCCATGTGCTTTCCCTTCCTACTCATCAAATATTACCCAAGTCATCTACTTCTTCCAATTATTCTCCTCCCATGTGCCTCCAAGCACATGCCTCCATTTCCTAGTCATCAACATCCACATGCCTCTAATTCATTCCTCCCTTCCTTCCTTTCCCAAGTCATCGAAGTCACCAACTCATCTTTCAAGGATTCATGATTACCACATCACCTCCTCTTCCAAGACACCAAAGTTTTCCTATCCTCTCCATTCATTCCTTCACAAGTCACCCAAGTTCTCTTCCAACACTGCAAGGCCTACATTTCCAACTCAACAAGTGCTCAACCACCACCTCATGCTCTACTACTAGTCAACTCCAACAAGCATCTCTACAATTTCTCAAGAAGGTTCTTCAATGACAACAATGCCTCTCAAGCTTCTTCATCAAGCTCCTCTCCAAGCTCATTCCAAGCTTCTCCTTCAAGCTCCTCTTCAACTAAAAAGGCTCCTCACTAGCAACCAAGTTTCTATGTCTCCAAAGTTGATACTCTCATGCTACTCTCTTCCAAGGCTACCATTGATGGTTACTTTCTCTATGCATGCCCATGTATCCTTCATGGATCTATAAGGCTTGTACTATACTCTCTTTAATATACGTTTATACTCATAAGGCTCTCTCTCTCACATAGTCTACAAAGTAGTTATCAAGTGAAGAGTAGTCTACCTCATACTCCTTAAGAGTATAAGGAAGCTACAAGCTCAAGGGAGGATCATCATCCAGCCCAAGGCTTGAAGTCACTCCCAAGTAAACCATACAAGTTCAAGTTCTTCTTTCAAGTTTCATCTACAGCTATCCCTAGTAAGATTCACTCAAGTAAGTGTTTATCACCGATCTTATTCTCTCAACGAGCTCACACTCTTCTTCTCTTCTAAGTTCTTATCTCGTCAAGCATTTCATCTTACACAAGTTTCTCTTTATAGTCACGAGTTCTAAGCATCATCTTCTCTTCCATCAAGCTCATCTACATATGCTACAGTTCCACTGTTCACTCTTGTCTTATTCTAGTGTGCAATCATACTCTTTTGTCTTTATCGCAATTCTCTACACAATCTTGTCCGTGCCGTGATAGAATCACCCTCTGGTCTGGGCTTGACCCGCGTCGCGTCTTCCCCTCAACTTGGCTCGGCCAAAAGGCAGTGATTGCAATTGGCGGCTGAGCCGCCAAGTGGCGACATCGTTCATGAATCGCGACGTGATTGGCTCCGCCCCGCACAGATTAGGATTGGAAACTAGCGGACATTTCTGAGGTGAGGTTCATTCCCACCCACCACGCTTCTGTACTGTAAGTGCCGCTACAAAAACTGTAATATGGAAGTTTAAATCAGGCTCTTATGAGTACAATATAGGGAACGTACGAAGATTGCACTATCAAAGCAAAACAGTACATTGAGCGAAGGCATGAGCAATTGCTAAATTGCGAACTAGTGTGGTGATGGTAACGAGCGAAGTGTGGGGTGTGCGACGAACCTGGCGCTGGGGCTGGGAATTATCGAGGCGGATGACCGGAGCGCGAGTTACCAATTGAACTGCGAGGTGGGGTCGCGATGTGAACAATGGCGGGAACAGTGGTCGGGGCGAGTGTCGCAAGGTGGTGTTGCGATCAGAAGTTTATCGCTCTCAGGATCACCTCGGGAAGGTTCGCACACTTCTAGTCTAGTGGTGGTGGGCCCTGACCTCAATTACAGAGTAAATGTAAATGCTTATGATGATAAAAATTGTGAAGACTTGAGGAATGAAGAGGAGGGGTTGCACTAGCAGCAGTTGGCATACATATAGGAAACCCTAATTGGGTTGTACTCGCTATGGAGTACCCCACTGCAGGCTAGACAATTATAACATTCTGACACACCCCCATAGCCAAAGTGGGGTGTAATCAGCACAATGAGCAAGCAGGCATAGAGAAGGAGTTCACTATAGTGAGCAAAGCTAGAGTTAATCATAGCGGGCAAGTGAGGAGGAGGAGGAACTGTGGAGGGAGAGAAGATGGGAGGCAACGACTGAAGCTGCAAAGGCACGGGCACAGGAGCGGCTGACTCAGTGGCTACCGAGGTAAGGGCGACGGACTACTGGAGTAAATGGCTCCGCGGCTAGAGACGAGCGGCACGAGCAACGGACCCACTGGCGACTGGTGCAACAGGCTCACTGGCTACCGAAGCAAGGGTGACGGACTACAGGCGCTGCAGACAACACGACAGCTACCTTCACACAACCTCCTCCAGCTGCCCCACACCCTCGACACACACCCCCTGCTCAAACCCTAGTTCCACTCCCACAGCACCCCCCTTTCACACACCCCTTGCTGCACCCTAGGTTCACTCACACCCCACCCCCTAGCACCCCTCCATCGACTCCCACACACCCACCCCCCTCAGCGGCAGCTGCAGTAGTGGGAGACCGAGGAGGAGGAGGAGCAGGGGAGACCACACACCCGCCACCCCCTACTCGCCACCCCCAAACCCTAAAACAGGGCAGGGCGGGATGGCGGGTAGGGAGGTTACGGGGGGGGGGGGGGGGGGGGGAGGGGGGGGGGGGTTGACGCGCGGCCTACGAGGGCGCCAAAACAGGCGGCAGAAGGGGCGGGGTGGAAAGGGCAGCAAGGTCAGGGAAGAGGTACGGTAGCATGAGGCGGCTCAGTGCAGCAGTGGCAGGGGAGGAGTAGCGCGCAACTACAGCGTCGTAAAAGGGCTAAAGTGCGCACGCTCAGAGGTAGGCAGGTGGCGATGCACAGCAAGACGTGCAGTAGCATCGCGTGTGGCCCACTGTGAGCGAACAGTGGCGTCGGCATCAGCAGCAGGGGCAGGAGAGGCACCAGAAGTGAGGACAAAGAGGGAGAGACCGTCTGCCCTATCACACTGTAGGAAAAGCTGCAGGTCATCTACCCAGACGTCAAAGTCAATGGCCCGACCCTCAGCGTAAAAAGCGAGGGCACTAGGGGTAGCCATGACAGCAGTAGACTATGAGAAGAAACGAGAATGAATGAACTATGAATGAACTGAGTACAAGTACTAACCCTAATTGGGTTGTACCCCTTATGGGCTACCCTACTATAGCCTACACAATAAGCACAAGCTATATGTTCTGACACACCCCCATAGGCAAAGTGGGGGAGAACAAGGGGTCACAAGACCAGTCAAGCAAAGCAAAGCAAAGCAAGCTCAAGGTGGATCACGAAGTCACCACACATTCTGAGCACCAGTTCAAAGCCACAAGGCCAGTTCACATGCAGGAGTACATATATATATAGGACTAGACAAGCAAGAGCAGGTGTATATATATGCAACAGTACAAGCAAGGTCAAGAGGTGAGCAAGTGAGGCAAGACAGGCACAAGACCCAGCTGCGTGCAAAAGCGCTGATGATCACAAGGCACAAGTGCCTTGGTGAAGACATCAGCAGTGTTGGCCTCAGAGGCCACGTACGCAAGCCGCAACTGACCACGCCGCTGTAGCTCACGAGCAAGGAAGTAGCGAAGAGCAATATGCTTTGTTCGGTGCTCCAATCTCTGCTCTCGACACAAGGCCAGCATGGCCTTGTTGTCTACGTACAGAACTGGAGGAGAACGAGGCGACTCTCCAAGGTCGGTCAGCACGTAGGTGAGCCAGCCAAGCTCCTGTGCAGCCATGGCGCCGGCGTAGATCTCAGCCTCACAACTGGAGCCGAGAATAGAAGACGAGCGAGTAGCCTGCCACGAAACAGAGCCGGAACCAAGGCTGAAGGTGTAACCCTGTGACGACCGCTGCGTAGCGTGGTTGTTAGCCCAAGAAGCGTCCGCGTGCCTAGTGAGGACCACTGGACTCCGCCCTCCAAGCACTAGCCCCATGCCCGACGTACTGCACAAGTAGCGCAACACCCTCTGCACGCCAGCGAGGTGGGGGTTCTGGTCCGTGCACCTAGGTCCTACGCACCGGGGACCCTGCGGGTGAGCAGTGTGGGGGTGCGCACCCCACCTAGCGCTGCTTTGGCCGCCTGACGGACGCGTGGCGTCACCAGTTCCCGGAGGCAACAGAGATCCCTCGCTGGGGCGAGCTGTCTAGGGCGGGAGTTGCCATCTATGATCTTGATTTTGATGCTATTCTTTCTGCCATGTTTGCTGTGTCTATTAGTGATGAGGGTGACTGTTACCCGTGTTTCCCGCCTGATCTGGGCATTGAGACTGCTGCTCTAGGTACTGGTGAGGCGGCTGCCCTAGGTGCTTGCGACGCTGCTGCTCTAGGTGCTAGTGCGTCTGCGCACTCAGGTACTGGTGAGTCAGCGCTCTCAGGTACTATGTCGTCTTCGGCCTCCCTCGCCTTCACCCTTGACTCTGGGGCTTCTCGCTCCTTCTTTCGGGACTGCACCACACTCACGCCGCTCAGTCGGCCGGTTGCAGTGTCTCTCGCTGACCCCTCTGGGGGTCCTGTCCTGTCTCACTTCTCCATAGTCCTCCCGTGTCCGGCGGCTCCCTCTGGCACCGTGTCTGGTCTCTACCTCCCCTCGTTCTCTACGAACCTGGTGAGTGGTGCTGACCTACAGGATGGGGGAGTACACCAGTTCAGTCCTGCGCGTCAGCGGGTGACGCACTGCACAGAGGCTAGCACAGGCCGACACCTGGCTACGTTTACCCGTCAGCCAGGGTCGAGCCTGTACACTCTGACCACTGCGTCTCCTCCAGTTGTTGAGTCTGGTAGGGTCGCTGCGTCGGGTTAGGTGTTTGCTGCAGCGTCCAGGTCTGGTCCTGAGTCTGCCCTCTGTTCGTGTCGTCTCCTGTCTCACGAGACTCTCCTATGGCACCACCGCCTTGGTCACCCCTCTCTGCTTCGGCTCAGAGGCATGGCCTCCCGTCTTCTTGTTTTTGGTCTCCCCCGGTCCCTCCCTCCCCTTCCTCAGGGCCCTGGCCCTACCTGTGTCCCCTGTGTCGAGGGGCGCCAGCGGGCTGCACCTCACTCCTCCCAGTTTCCTCCGACAGAGGCCCCGTTGCAGACGCTTCACATGGACGTGTCGGGCCCAGCCCGCGTCCGTGGACAGAGTCACGAGCGCTACTTCCTGCTCGTTGTTGACGACTACTCGCGTTACACCGCAGTCTTCCCCTTGCGCAGCAAGGGTGATGTCACTGAGGTGCTGATCGACTGGATCCGCGCAGCTCGTCTCCAGCTCAGGCAGAGCTTTGGCTCGGACTTTCATGTTCTGCGTCTGCACTCGGACAGAGGCGGAGAGTTTTCTTCTGGCCTTCTGAGAGCCTACTGTCGCGCACGAGGAATCCGTCAGACCTTCACGCTTCCGGACTCCCCGCAGCAAAATGGGATTGCTGAGCGCCGCATTGGCATGGTCATGGACGTCGCTCGTACGTCTATGATGCATGCGGCTGCTCCCCAATTTCTGTGGCCGTTTGCGGTGAGGTACGCGGCGCATCAGCTCAACCTACACCCAGGGTCTCCTGGCCGGAGACCTCCCCAGCCTTGCTTTGGACCGGGAAGGTTGGCGATGCGTCGGCGTTCCGGGTCTGGGGATCTCGGGCGTTTGTCCGCGACTTGTCTGCGGACAAGCTGTCCCCTCGTGCTGCTCCTTGCGTCTTCCTGGGTTTCCCCCCTGACGCGCCTGGGTGGGTGTTCTTCCACCCTACCTCTTGCCGTGTTTTGTCCTCCCAGGACGTCACGTTTGACGAGTCGGTCCCCTACTACCGCCTCTTCCCCTACCGCACTCAGTCCCTCCCCCCGCCGCCACTCTTCCTTGTATCAGGTCCCCCTCCGGTAGACCCCCTCCCCCCTCAGGGTCCGTCCCCTTCAGGTGTGTCCCAGGTAGACGCAGTCGAGCCTGTCGAGGTCACTAGTGTCTCTGGTGCTGCTGAGGGTGCTGAGCCTGGGGGTGCTGACACTGGGGGTGCTGAGCATGGGGGTGTTGCGCCTAGGGGTGCTGAGCCTGGGGGTACTGAGCCTGGGGGTGCTGCGCCTAGGGGTGTTGAGCCTAGGGGTGCTGAGCCTGGGGGTGCTGAGCCTTGGTGTGCTGAGCCTTGGGGTGCTGAGCTTGGAGGTGCTCCACCTGGAGGTTCTCCGGGTGCTTCGTCTCTGCGGGAGCCACTCTCTCCACTAGAACTGCGCGAGTGGTTTGCCCGGCGCTGGAGGTGTGCTGCTGGTGCTGGAGGTTCTTCGGCTACTGAGGGTGCTGCTGTCGCGGGTCCCGGAGGTACTCGTACTGGGAGTACTGGAGTTGCTGGGCCTGGGGGTTCGACTCGAGCTGGTGCTGCTGAGGGTGTTGGAGCTGAGACTACTGCTGGCGGTCCGGCTGCGGGTACTCCTGGTACTGCTGGAGGTTTTGGCGCTGCTGGAGGTGCAGCTGGAGCGGGTGCTCCTGCTGGGGGCACTAGTGCTGTAACTGCTATGTCTAGCGACGCCACGCGGCCTCGACCGTACTTCGTTCCACTCCTGCAGCAGGTTCTTGGTCTTCTGCCTTCTACTGGTCCTCCTCTTTCTTTAGAGTGTCCACAGCCAGTCCCGTCGCAGTTACAGTTACAGCCTACCTCCCCTTTGCCTGCTCCTTCTCCCTACACTGGTCCTACTGGAGGTCTTACTGAGCGTCGTGAGCCTGTGTCTTGTTCTGCGTCGCCTGTCCGTGCGGCTCGTGCTAGTGGTCGTGGTTCGCGTCAGCGTCCTCCTCCTGTCCCTAGCACGCACAAGATGTCTCTGCGTCCGTCCACTGCTCCTCTGCATGCCCCTTTGCCTTGTCCTCCTGAGTCCTCTCTTCCTGCTTTTGCCAACCCAGAGTCGGACTCTCTTCGTGCTGCCGGTCCTACTGTCACGCGTCTCCTGGCTACTATCGTCACTGACCCTTCTTTCGAGTCCACTGCTGTGTCTGCCCTAGTTGCTGAGCTCGTCGACTTTGCTGCTCGCTGTCGCCTAGACTACGCTGCTAGTCTTGTCGCTGAGTCTGGGTCTGTGTGTCCTCCGTCCGTCGGGGGTGAGTGTGCCCTTGGCATGGACGTCCTTGAGGACAGGCAGGAGGAGTTCCAGTGCTTGGGTGCTGCTTCACCTCATCTCGTGTCAGTACTGCTTACCCCTGAGGGAGACCCGGATGCACTTGACATCCCGACTCCGCGCTCTTACGCGGAGGCGATAGAGGGTCCCTACTCCTCTCAGTGGCATGCAGCTATGGATGCAGAGATGGCTTCCTGGAAGTCCACAGGCACCTACGTTGACGCTGTCCCCCCTCCTGGGGCGAACATCGTCAGTGGCATGTGGATCTTCAGGGTGAAGCGGCCGTTGGGTTCTCCGCCTGTCTTCAAGGCGCGTTATGTGGCTCGTGGCTTCAGTCAGCGGCAGGGATTTGACTACTTTCAGACCTTTTCTCCCACCCCAAAGATGACCACTCTTCGGGTACTGCTGCACGTTGCTGCTCATCGTGACTACGAGCTGCACTCTCTTGACTTCAGCACTGCTTTCTTGCAGGGCAGCCTGCACGAGGAGATCTGGCTGCGCCGCCCACCTGGCTTCAATGGGTCTTTCCCTCCTGGTACCCAGTGGAGTCTCCGGCATCCAGTCTACGGTCTCCGCCAAGCGCCACGTGAGTGGCACGACACACTGAGGACTACGCTTGCGGCTCTTGGGTTTGCTCCTTCTACTGCCGACCCGTCGCTGTTTCTGCGCACCGACACCTCTCTGCCGCCGTTCTACATCCTCGTGTACGTCGACGACTTGGTATTTGCCACAGCGGACACTGCTGGACTCGCCTACGTGAAGTCCGAGCTGCAGAAGAGACACACGTGCACAGACCTGGGTGAACTGCGCAGCTACCTTGGCTTGCAGATCACTCGGGACAGAGAACGCCGCACCATTACCTTGACTCAGTCACACATGGTGCAGCAGGTCCTTCAGCGCTTCGGCTTCACGTACTCCTTGCCTCAGGCCACTCCTTTGTCTACTCGCCACTCGCTCTCAGCTCTGCCTTCGGATGAGTCCGTAGAGTCGAGTGGCCCGTATCCAGAGCTTGTTGGCTGCCTCATGTACCTGATGACCTGCACACGATCTGACCTTGCATACCCTCTTAGCATTCTCGCACACTATGTTGCTCCTGGTAGACACCGACCAGAGCACATGGCTGCAGAGAAGAGGGTGTTGCGCTACTTGTGCAGTACGTCGGGCATGGGGCTAGTGCTTGGAGGGCGGAGTCCAGTGGTCCTCTCTGGGCACGCGGACACTTCTTGGGCTGACGACCAGGCTACGCAGCGTTCGTCACAGGGCTACACCTTCAGCCTTGGTTCCGGCTCTGTTTCGTGGCGGGCTACTCGCTCGTCTTCTGTTCTCGGCTCCAGTTGTGAGGCTGAGATCTACGCCGGCGCCATGGCTGCAGAGGAGCTTCGCTGGCTCACCTACCTGCTGACCGACCTTGGAGAGTCGCCTCGATCTCCTCCAGTCCTGTACGTAGACAACAAGGCCATGCTGGCCTTGTGTCGAGAGCAGAGACTGGAGCACAGAACAAAGCACATTGCTCTTCGCTACTTTCTTGCTCGTGAGCTACAGCAGCGTGGTCAGTTGCGGCTTGCGTACGTGGCCTCTGAGGCCAACACTGCTGATGTCTTCACCAAGGCACTTGCGCCTTGTGATCATCAGCGCTTGTGCACGCAGCTGGGTCTTGTGCCTGTCTTGCCTCACTTGCTCACCTCTTGACCTTGCTTGTACTGTTGCATATATATACACCTGCTCTTGCTTGTCTAGTTCTTTATATATATGTACTCCTGCATGTTAACTGGCCTTGTGGCGTTGAACCTGTGTTCGGAATGTGTGGTGACTTTGTGATCCACCCTGAGCTTGCTTTGCTTTGCTTTGCTTGACTGGTCTTGTGACCCCTTGTTCTCCCCCACTTTGCCTATGGGGGTGTGTTAGAACATATAGCTTGTGCTTATTGTGTAGGCTATAGTGGGGTAGCCCATAAGGGGTACAACCCAATTAGGGTTAGTACTTGTACTCAGTTCATTCATAGTTCATTCATTCTTGTTTTTTCTCATGGTTTCAGAGCGGGTTCCCTAGTGGGAACGCTACCTAGGGCCCACCACGATTTGTTTTCCTGTCCAGAGCGCGCCTTAGACTAGACCGAGTCGCGCGCGCCCCGTGTGCTCTCCCTACCCTACGGTTTGCACTCGGCTTGTTGTCCGTGTGCGTGCATGTGTGTGTGTATGGAATGGTATGAGGGCATGGGATAATATATATTTCATGCTTATAATTGTGTGTGAATGTTGAGTTATGATGTCGAGTGTGTGTGTCGAGTCAATAGCGAGTTATCGCTAGACGCGTGTTACGCGGTCGCTTGTGTCTCGCGCGCGGTTTGTATTTTTGTCGTGCGCGGTTTCTATTTTGTCCTGTGTCGAACGTTCGGTGTGTCGCAGGTGTGTGCAGCACACCCATCAAAAACTCAAGGATGAGTTTGTGATGAAGAGCCCGAGCCTTGGTGTCAAGCCTCAAGTGATTTCGAAGCTCGCCAAAAAGGGTACACCTCAAGATATTGAAGATAGTTACATTACTTTGTGTACTGTAACATTTCACTTGGTGTAGGCCCTAGTGAAGGGTAGTTTCGAGACCCTTCGTGGTTGGGGACAGTGTGGCACTGTTCCACATCACTGTACCTCGGCTCTTGGGGTTTGTAGGAGCTGGGAGTCATTCCCAACTCGTAACTCTTCCTAACTCTTCCTATCTTGTGTTTCTAACACTATGTTGCTGCCATAGTGCCGTTCGTTCAAACCGACGCAGTGTCGTCAATACTTGGTCAAATCGTGCGATCTAAATTGCCTAGTGTAGGCGAGAATACGACGCTCCAGATCCAAGTTGAATCAAGTCATTTTATGTTGTGACCATAACGCTATGAACGTTTGAAACCGCTGTGCAGAAATCCGACTATGCACTCTATCTTTCGTTTTAGGCACATTGGAGCCTACTGTGACTATAACAAGTGGTATCAGAGCCCCTTGGAGCAGTTTCGACAATGGCTGGACCTGAGGAAAGGGGTGGCGGAGGTGCTGGTGGCAGAGGAGAAGCCCAAGCTCAAGGCCAACCCCGTGATTCAGCCATGGCGCCTGTGCAATCAAGTGTTGGCCCATCTAGGGATGAGCCTAGAGTGTTTGGCCTTGACAAGTTCAATGGTGACAACTTTGCTGAGTGGTCCTTCAGAATTGAGAACATATTTGACCACTATGACTTGCTGGAGGTAATGGAAGGAACGGAGAAGCGTCCTGAGAACGACCCGGAGAAGAGCCCGTGGGTGCGGAAGAGCGCACAAGGCTACCTCCTACTTGGGCAAGCGTTGGGGAGCAGCCAAATCCGTCACATCAAGCCTTTCCAGCGTGAACCAGAGAAGGGACCAAAGGCATGAGCTGCTCTCAAGGGTGTACACGCTCCTGCAACAGCGGCGGTAGCTGTGGTGTTGGAACGGAAAATGGCGACACTACGAATTGAAGAGGATGAAGCGGTTGAAGAATGGGTGCAGAAATTCTTCGACTTGTTGACGCGGCTTGAGGGAGCTGATTTGAAATATAGTGAGCTCCAAAAGAAGACCAAGTTGCTGGCCCTACTCCCTGAGTCATGGTCCTCGCTCATCATCAACCTTAATCGCGACTTGCCCCGCCTCTCGCTTGAAGACGTGAAGCGAGCTATCCTTCAAGAGGATTTCCGCCGCCGTGAGTTGGTGAGTGCGGATGGCGCTGGGGCAGCGAGCATCGGCCCGTGGATATGGTCGAGGAAGAGGTAGAGGACGAGGGGGAGGAAGGTTTGGTGGCAGCAACTTCGGCGGAGGCCGCGGGAGTGGCGGTTACGGCAGTGACGACAAGAGCTACGGACGCGGTCCGCGGCCGATTCGACGGCGAGTGTCACTATTGCCACAAGAGCGGACACATGTGGCGCGACTGCTACAAACTCCCTGATGGTTGGACCCCTGCTCAAGGCCAAGAGGGTAGAGGAGCAGGAGGAGGGAGAGGAAGAGGCCGTGGAGGCCGTGGCGGTCGCGGTGGCGGAGCTGCAAACATGAAGAGCGGAGACAACGACAAGGACCCGAGCAACGATTAGTACCCGGGTATATTCTACTTCGTGTCGACGCAAGTACCGACTGGTCCAGAGAAGGATGAAGGCTTTGAGGAGCCAGCAGCTGTGGGGAAGGTGACTCTACACCCTCTGGACTATTGGGTGATCGATAGTGGCGCTACCTATAGCATGACACCTCGCCCGGACTTGCTCACCGAACTCGAACCGTCACCGGTGAAGCATGTCACATCAGCTTTGGGGCAGCGAGCGGAGGTGAAAGGCATGGGCAAGGCCATGTTTAAGGGTGCTGATGGGAAGATGGTGGGTCTCAAGAATGTGCTTTGGGTGCCCAGCCTTGCTGCCAACCTGATTTCCGTGCGGCGGTTGGCAAAGGCCGGCATGGACACAAACTCAAAGGGAGCCAAGACCTACACCGCAAGGCTTGGCGATCGGATTCTTTGGGACCTTCATGAGGACAGAGATGTCTACAACGAGATGTGGCAGATCCCTGTGGTCCCAATGCCTAAGGAGAGGCAAGTGGCAGCAAGCGTCAGCACCAAAGGTGGAGCGGTTGGTAGCGGCGATTGCGCGGACGGTCGCGCTAAGGAGGAGTCCAAGAAGTGCAATCTTGGAGGGACCAGCAAGCTTGGTGAACCTATGGAGAGAGGTGCAGCAGCCAAGGAGCAGCAAAAGGGTGAGGAGAACCCCGAGGCAGCAGCGGAGGAGGACTACGGAGAGAGTATGTGGGGCGCTATTGCGAGCGCGGCATTCTCCAATCCAACTTCGGCTACGGGGGAGTGTGATTGGCTCACCTTGCATCGGCGCATGGGGCATGTGGCCCTGCCCATTTTTCAGCAGCCAGTAAAGAATGAGATGGTTGCTGGCATACGTGTGAAGGGGGAGCCCGATGAGGTACTTGGCTGCCCGACGTGCATGCAAGCCAAGTTCATCCGTTTCCCATTCTCTAGTTCGGAGGCAACGGCTAAGGCACCACTTGATGAGGTGGTGATGGACGTGGTGGGCCCCCTGAAGCTTGGAGCTGCTGGAGCTGAGTACTTCCTCACTATTGTAGACGTCTACACCCGTATGACTTGGGTGTACGTGCTGGCCAAGAAGAGCGACGTGGCTGAAACGTTGAAGGCGGATTGGTTCCCGATGGTGGAGCGGCAACAAGACCGTCTAGTCAAGTCAATCCGCACCGATCGAGGGGGAGAGTTCCTGAGCAAGGAGTTTGGGTTGTGGCTGAAGAAGAATGGTATTCGGCACTCCCTCACCATGCCATACCCCCCTGCAATGAACGGCATCGCTGAGCGAGCGAACCGCACAATCACGGAGGCGGCACGCGGGTTGCTCATTGAAGCCGGGCTACCCGACTACTTCTGGCCTGATGCGGTGCGGAGCGCGTGTGTGGCCAAGAACCGAGCCTTGACTCATGTGGGAGCAGACAAATGGGTGCCCTATGTGGAGTGGCTAGGAAGGAAGCCAAAGGTGGATATGCTTCGGGTGTTCGGGTGCATGTGCATGGCGCTCGGTGCCTAAGCATCTTCGGCACAACAAGCTTGGTGCCAAGGCGGTGTGGGCCGTGCACTTGGGCATGGCTCAAAACAGCAAGGGATGGCTTCTTTGGGACCCATTCACCAAGAAGTTCTTGGTGAGCAGGGACTGCAAGTTCATGGAGAACTTCATGTACAAAGATTGGAAGGCGGAGAATGAGGCGAAGATAGGCGTGCGGTTTGGGGAGGTGAAGAGTTCCGGTTTGGAGCATGTGGAGCTGCCTTTGGAGCTGAGCAGCGGCAGCACAACCACAAGGCACCTTGTGAATGGGGGAGAGGAGGCCAATGATGCAGAGGAAGAAGAGGAGGAGGTGCAGCAAGTGAGCGAGCGTGCACCGTCACTCCCTTCCCGTACTACGAGTGCTCCACGGATTCGAGCCACACCGCAGCAACGCAAAGGCCTTCAAGTCCCTGCAGCTAAGGAGGAAGGAAGGGGCAAGAGGAGAGTTCAACCCCCTAATAGGCTGACCTATGATGCGCTGGGAAAGCAGGGCAAGACAGCCCTGGCCGGAGCGGCAATGATGGTCGGAGACGACGAGGAGAGTGACTACGAGGAGTGTGCCTTCGCGTTCTTCTCTCCGGTGGAGATGCCGGGAGAACCAGCACTCTCAAGGAGGCTTTGGAGAGTAGCGATGCTGAGGAGTGGAAGAAGGCCATGGAGAGTGAGCTGAAGAGCATCAAGGAGAATGACACGTTTGAATTGGTGGAGCTACCGGAGGGGCGTACGGCGATAACGTCCAAGTGGCTCTTCAAAATCAAGTCGGATGCCGACGGCAAGATCGAGGCGCTACAAGTCTAGGCTTGTAGCCAAGGGGTACCAGCAGAAGGAGAAGGTGGACTTCAAGGAGCTGATTGCCCCTGTGTGAAGCCGACGACGCTGCGAACCCTATTCGCGGGAGCCGCCATCAAAGGATGGGTAGTAAAACAAATGGACATCGTAACGGCATTCCCTAACGGCATCCTTGAGGAGGAGATTTTTATGGCGCAGCCAGAGGGGTTTGATGATGGTAGTGGCAGAGTGTGGAAGCTGAAGAAGGCCCTCTATGGGCTGAAGCAGGCCCCTAGGCAATGGTACATGAAGCTGCGCGAAGTGTTGGAGGGGATCGGCTTCACTCCCTCAACGGCCGATCACTCCTTGTTCATGCTTGGCGAGGGGGAGCTGAGGAGCTTCATGGTGGTTTATGTGGATGACATTCTTATATTCTCACCCTCCTCTGACCTTGTGAAGGACGTGATGCTGAAGCTGCATGACAAGTTCAAGTGCAAGTCCCTTGGTGACTTGAACTTCTACCTTGGGCTCCACATCGAACGAGACGTGGAGAAGCGGAGCATGCGAGTGCACCAACGGAAGTACCTGGAGGCGTTGGCTGCCAACTTCGGCCAGAGTGAAGGTCATGTGGCTACTCCCTTTCCCTCTGGGTTCAAGTGTGTGAAGGGACCAGAGGAGGAGAGCGTTTGTGAAGAGGAGAGGCGCCGTTTTCACTCGTTGGTGGGCAGCCTCATGTATGCGGCGGTAAACACCCGACCGGACTTCGCGTTTGCTACCCGGGCAGCTGGCTAGGGTTGTGCAATGCCCTAATGAGGAGCAGGTAGCAGCTGGAATGAGGGTGGCCAAGTATCTTGGCCAAACACCGACCGTTGGGCTGCAATACTCGGCGGCGGCACAAAGGCGCCAAAAGGGCGCGGATGGTGTTGAACCCGGGCGTTTGTTCTGTCAGAACATATAGCTTATACATTTGTGTGGGCAGTAGTGGGGTAGCCCACATGGGGTACAACCCAATTAGGGTTAGTACTTGTAGTTCAACTCTTTCATAGTTGAATCATTCTCGTTTCAATTTTCACATGGTATCGAGCAGGTTCCCTCGTGGGAACTGTTCCTAAGGCCCTACTACTACTGCTCCGCTGCTACTCGATCTGTCGCACGCCCCACGGCGTGCGACCTATTTGGCGCGCGGCGATTTTCTTTCTGGCGCGCGCCCCGAGGCGCGCGACCCCGCCTCTCTCGTCGCGGCCCCGCCCCTTGTGCGCCGGCCCTGCCCTACGTCGCAGCTCCGCCCTTCGTCGCGGCCCCGCAACCTCTCGTCGCGGCCCCCGCCATCTCTCGTCGCGGCCCCGCCACTCTCGTCGCGGCCCCGCCCTTCGTTGAGGCCCCGCCCCTTGTCGCGGCCCCGCCCTACCCTTGCGGCCCCGCCCTTCGTCGCGGCCCCGCCACCTCTCGTCGCGGCCCCGCCATCTCTCGTCGCGGCCCCGCCATCTCTCGTCGCGGTCCCGCCACTCTCTTCGCGGCCCCTGCCCTTCGTTGCGGCCCCTGCCGCCCTTCGTCGCGGCCCCCTGCCGCCCATCGTCGCGGCCCCTGCCGCCCTTCATCGCGGCCCCCTGCCGCCATTCTCCGCCGCGGCCCCGCCACCTCCCTTGCGGCCCCGCAGGCCCTGCACCGACCCCGGCCCCGCCTCTGCTGGCCCCAGTCGCCTGCCCCTGCGGCCCTGGCTCCACCTCTGCCGACCCGGCGCCGCCTCTGCTGGCCCGTCGCCGCTCCACCCGGCCCCGCCGCCGTCCCCAGGCAGCCCCGACCGTCACCACCGAGCCGCCGGCGCCCGCCGAGCTAGTGCCGAGTCACCCGAGCCGGCCCGAGCCGCCCGAGCCGCCCGAAGCCGCCCGAGCCGCCCGAGCCGCACCCGGAGCCGCCCGAGCCACCCAAGCCGCAAGCGCCACCTCAGCCGCCCGAGCCCGCCGGGTCGCCGAGCCGCCGAGCTGCAGTTGCTGCCGAGCAGCCGTACCGCCGAGCCGCTGAGCCGCCGAGCCGCCCGAGTCGCCCGAGCAGCCTAGCCGCCCGAGTCGCCCGAGCCGCCGAGCCGCAGTTGCTGTAGTGCCGCTGTGCCGCCGAGTCGCCGAGTCGTCGAGCCTCCTCTTCCCACCACTGGTGAGCCCCTGCCTTACTAGTGCTTGGTTGCCTGCCTTACTGCTGCTACTCCTGCTCCTGCTTCTACTGGCGGCGGCCAGATGCAGCTCCAGCGACGCCCACGCGCGTCTCTCACGCCCCAGCAGCTTCGTGAGTGGTACGCTCAGAGTAGAGGGTCTCTCAGTTCTGTTCGCTGCTCTTACGTGATTCGCACTGGTGCTCGGACTGGTCAGCCTTGTGGGACGCCTAGTCACACACCGTCCCGCTGCTTCGCCCGTCTGAGCGACGCCTGGCGTACCGAGTTTGGCGACGAGGCTGAGCTCCCCGACTGGGTGGAGTTGCTAAGGGAGAGGGTAGATATATTTGCTCTTGACTATGATGCTATTCTCACTGCCATGTATGCATTGCCTACTAGTGCTGACCGTGCCGGTCACCTGTGCGTACCGCCTGACCCGGGTATGGAGCCTGCTGCTCTAGCTGCTGGTGCGGGCTGCTGCTCTGGGTGCTAGTGTGTCTCCTGCTCCAGGTACAGGTGCGGCTGCTGCTCTAGGTGCTAGTGAGTCTGCTTCCTCAGGTGCAGGTGAGTCTGCTCTCTCAGGTACCGCGTCGGCTCCGGCCTCTCACACCTTCACCCTTGACTCGGGGGCTTCCCGCTCCTTCTTTCGAGACCGCACCACACTCCACGCCGCTTGGTCGGCCAGTAGCAGTCTCTCTGGCAGATCCCTCTGGGGACCCTGTCCCTTGCTCACTTCTCCACTGTCCTCCCGTGTCCGTCGGCCCCCTCTGGCACCACTGTTTGGTCTTTACCTCCCCTCGTTCTCTACGAACTTGGTGAGTGGGGCTGACCTGCAGGATGCGGGGGTTCACCAGTTCACTCCTCCGAGTCAGCGGGTGACCCACTGCACAGACGCTCGACAGGCCGACACCTGGCCACGTTTACTCGTCGGCCAGGGTCGAGCCTGTACACACTGACCACTTGCGTCTCCTCCAGTTGCTGAGCCTGGTAGGGTAGCTGCGTCGGGTCAGGTGTTTGCTGCAGCGTCCAGGTCTGGTCCTGAGTCTGCCCCCTGTTCGTGTCGTCTCCTGTCTCACGAGACTCTCCTCTGCCACCACCGCCTTGGTCACCCCTCTCTGCTTCGGCTCAGAGGCATGGCCTCGTCGTCTTCTTGTTTCTGGTCTCCCCCGGTCCCTCCCTCCCCTTCCTCAGGGCCCTGGCCCTACCTGTGTCCCCTATATCGAGGGGCGCCAGCGTGCTGCCCCTCACTCCTCCCAGTTTCCTCCGATAGAGGCCCCGTTGCAGACGCTTCACATGGACGTGTGGGGCCCAGCCCGCGTCCGTGGACAGGGTCACGAGCGCTACTTCCTGCTCGTTGTTGACGACTACTCGCGTTACAACCGCAGTCTTCCCCTTGCGCAGTAAGGGTGATGTCACTGAGGTGCTGATCGACTGGATCCGCGCAGCTCGTCTCCAGCTTAGGCAGAGCTTTGGCTCCGACTTTCCTGTTCTGCGTCTGCACTCGGACAGAGGCGGAGAGTTTTCCTCTGGCCTTCTGAGAGCCTACTGTCGCGCACGGGGCATTCGTCAGACCTTCACGCTTCCGGACTCTCCGCAGCAAAATGGGATTGCTGAGCGCTGCATTGGCATGGTCATGGACGTCGCTCAAACGTCTATGATGCATGCAGCTGCCCCCCATTTTCTGTGGCCGTTGGCGGTGAGGTACGCGGCGCATCAGATCAACCTTCACCCCAGAGTCTCCAGGCCGGAGACCTCCCCAGCCTTGCTGTGGACGGGGAAGGTTGGCGATGCGTCGGCGTTCCGGGTCTGGGGATCTCGGGCGTTTGTCCGCGACTTGTCTGCGGACAAGCTGTCCCCTCGTGCTGCTCCTTGCGTCTTCCTGGGGTTCCCCCCTGACGCGCCTGGGTGGCAGTTCTACCACCCCACCTCTCGCCGTGTTCTGTCCTCCCAGGACGTCACGTTTGACGAGTCGGTCCCCTACTACCGCCCTCTTCCCCTACCGCACTCCGTCCCTCCCCCCGCCCCCCGCTCTTCCTTGTACCAGGTCCCCCCTTGGTAAACCCCCTCCCCCCTCAGGGTCCTGCCCCTTCAGGTGTGTCCCAGGTAGACGCAGTCGAGCCTGTCGAGGTCACTGGTGACTCTGGTGTTGCTGGGGGTGTTGAGCCTGGAGGTGCTCCGCCTGGAGGTTCTCCGGGTGCTTCGTCTCGGCGGGAGCCACTCTCTCCACAGAAGCTGCGCAAGTGGTTTGCCCCGGCGCTGGAGCCGTGCTGCTGGTGCTGGAGTTTCTTCAGCTACTGGGGGTGCTGAGCTTAGGGGTGCTGAGCCTGAGGGTGCTGAGCCTGGGGGTGCTGAGCCTTGGGGTGCTGAGCCTGGGGGTGCTACGCTTGCGGGTGCTTTGCCTGGGGGTGCTGGGCCTGGGGGTGCTGATCCTGGAGGTGCTCCGCTTGGAGGTTCTCCGGGTGCTTCGTCTTGCCGGGAGCCACTCTCTCCACAGGAGCTGCGTGAGTGGTTTGCCCGGCGCTGGAGCCGTGCTGCTGGTGCTGGAGGTTCGTCGGCTACCGAGGGTGCTGCTGTCGCAGGTCCCGGAGGTGCTCGTCTTGGGAGTACTGGAGCTGCTGGGCCTGCAGGTTTGACTGGAGCGGGTGCTGCTGAGGGTGTTGGCGCTGAGACTACCACTGGCGGTCCTGCTGGGGGTGCTCCTAATGCTGCTGGAGGTTCTGGAGCTGCTGGAGGTGCTGCTGGAGCGGGTGCTCCTGCTGGAGGTACTAGTGCTGTCCCTGCTGTTTTTGGCGTCGCCACGCGGCCCTCGACCGTACTTCGTTCCACTCGTGCAGCAGGTTCTTGGTCTTCCACCTTCTACTGGTCCTCCTCCTACCTTAGAGTGTCCACAGCCTCTCCCGTCACAGTTACAGTTGCAGCCTACCTCCCCATTGCCTGCTCCTTCTCCCTACAGTGGTCCTACTGGAGGTCTTGCTGAGCAACGTGAGCCTGCGTCTCCGCCCTACGTCGCCTGTCCGTGCTGCTCGCGCTAGTGGTCGTGGTTCGCTTCCGTGTCCTCCTCCTGTCCCTGGCACGCACCGGATGTCTCTGCGTCCGTCCACTGCTCCTCTGCGTGCCCCTTTGCCTTCTCCTCCTGAGTCCTCTTTTCCTGCTCTTGCCGACCCGGAGTCGGACTCTCTTCGTGCTGCCAGTCCTACTGTCACGTGTCTCCTGGCTACTGTCGTCATTGACCCTTCTTTTGAGTCCACTGCTGCGTCTGCCCTAGTTGCTGAGCTCGTCGACTTTGCTGCTCGCTGTCGCCTAGACTACGCTGCTAGTCTTGTCGCTGAGACTGAGTCTGTGTGTCCTCCGTCCGTCGGGGGTGAGTGTGCCCTTGGCACGGACGTCCTTGAGGACAGGCGGGAGGAGTTCTAGTGCCTGGCAGCTGCTTCACCTCATCTCGTGTCCGTATTGCTTACCCCCGAGGGAGACCCGGATGCACTTGACATCCCGACTCCGCGCTCTTACGCGGAGGCGATAGAGGGTCCCTACTCCTCTCAGTGGCAGGCAGCTATGGATGCAGAGAATGGCTTCCTGGAAGTGCACAGGCACCTACGTTGACGCTGTCCCCCCTTCTGGGGCGAACATTGTCAGTGGCAATGTGGATTTTCAGGGTGAAGCGGCTGTCGGGTTCTCCACAATCTTCAAGGCGCCTTACGTGGCTCGTGGCTTGAGTCAGCGGCAGGGAGTTGACTACTTTCAGACCTTCTCCCCCACCCCGAAGATGACCACTCTTCGGGTACTGCTGCACGTTGCTGCTCACCGTAACTACGAGCTGCACTCTCTCGACTCCAGCACTGCTTTCTTGCAGGGCAAGCCTGCACGAGGAGATCTGGCTGCGCCGCCCACCTGGCTTCACTGGGTCTTTCCCTCTTGGTACCTAGTGGAGTCTTCGTCGTCCAGTCTACGGTCTCCGCCAGGCTCCACGTGAGTGGCACGACACACTGAGGACTACGCTTGCGGCTCTTGGGTTTGCTCCTTCTACTGCCGACCCGTCGCTGTTTCTCCGCACCGACACCTCTCTGCCGCCGTTCTACATCCTCGTGTACGTCGACGACTTGGTCTTTGCCATAGCTGACACTGCTGGACTTGCCTACGTGAAGTCTGAGCTGCAGAAGAGACACACGTGCACTGACCTGGGTGAACTGCGCAGCTACCTTGGCTTGCAGATCACCCGGGGACAGAGCACGCCGCACCATTACCTTGACGTCAGTCACACATGGTGCAGGCAGGTCCTTCAGCGCTTCGGCTTCACGTACTCCTCGCCTCAGGCCACTCCTCTGCCTACTCGCCACTCACTCTCAGCTCTGCCTTCGGATGAGTCCGTAGAGTCAAGTGGCCCGTATCCAGAGCTTGTTGGCTGCCTCATGTACCTGATGACCTGCACACGACCTGACCTTGCATACCCTCTTAGCATTCTTGCACGCTATGTTGCTCCTGGGAGACACCGACCAGAGCACATGGCTGCAGCGAAGAGGGTGTTGCGCCACTTGTGGAGTACGTCGGGCATGGGGCTAAGTGCTTGGAGGGCGGAGTCCAGTGGTCCTCACTGGTCACGCAGACGCTTCTTGGGCTGACGACCAGGCTACGCAGCGGTCGTCCCAGGGTTACACCTTCAGCCTTGGTTCCGGCTCTGTTTCGTGGCGGGCTACTCGCTCGTCTTCTGTTCTCAGCTCCAGTTGTGAGGCTGAGATCTACGCCGGGGCCATGGCTGCACATGAGCTTCTCTGGCTCACCTACCTGCTGACCGACCTTGGAGAGCCGCCTCGTTCTCCTCCAGTCCTGTACGTAGACAACAAGGCCATGCTGGCCTTGTGTCGAGAGCAGAGACTGGAGCATAGAACAAAGCACATTGCTCTCCGCTACTTCCTTGCTCGTGAGCTACAGCAGCTGTGGTCAGTTGCGGCTTGCGTATGTGGCCATCTGAGGCCAATACTGCTGATGTTTTCACCAAGGCACTTCCGCCTTCTGATCATCAGGGCTTCTGCACTCAGCTGGGTCTTGGCCCTGTCTTGCCTCACTTGCTCACCCCTTGACCTTGTTTGTACTGTTACATATATATATACCTGCTCTTGCTTGTCTAGCCTTATATATATATGTAATCCTGCATGTGAACTGGCCTTATGGCCTTGAACTTGTGCTCGGAATGTGTGGTGACTTTGTGATCCACCCTGGGCTTGCTTTGCTTTGCTTTGCTTGACTGGTCTTGTGACCCCTTGTTCTCCCCACATTGCCTATGGGGGTGTGTCAGAACATATAGCTTATACATTTGTGTAGGCTGTAGTGGGGTAGCCCACATGGGTTACAACCCAACTAGGGTTAGTACTTGTACCCAACTCTTTCATAGTTGAATCATTCTCGTTTCAATTTTCACATGTTCCTCACCGCCTACTCGGATGCGTCATATGCATCGGAACCAGAGGACATGACAGGTGTGGGAGGCTTCATATGCTGTGTTGTGGAGGCCCAACTGTTTGGGAGAGCAAGAAGCAGGTTGACCAAGCTTTGAGCTCGGTGGAGTCCGAGTACATGGCACCCTTCCGTGCCGTACGGGAGATTGTGTGGCAGCAGCGTTTGTTGGCTGAATTGGGGGAGGAGCAGCAAGGACCTACCCTACTCTACTATGACAGCAAGGGTGCCATTGCTCTTGCTAAGAACCCTGTGTTGCATGGACTCACAAAGCACATGAGGGTGAAGTGGCATTGGACGAGGAGCATGGTGACCGCGGGTGAAGTTGAGTTGCGGTCCGGAAGACCACGGGGCAGCTGGCTGACATGATGACTAAGAGGCTGGTGGAGCAGCAGCATTGGAAGTGTTGCAAGCTGGCTGGGATGGCTCTGAATTGAGAGAGCAACATATCCTAAGGCCAACAATCCGAGGAGGAGTTTGTTGGTGCAACCCTACGGTTTGCACTCGGCTTGTTGTCCGTGTGCGTGCATGTGTGTGTGTATGGAATGGTATGAGGGCATGGGATAATATATATTTCATGCTTATAATTGTGTGTGAATGTTGAGTCATGATGTCGAGTGTGTGTCTCGAGTCAATAGCGAGTTATCACTAGACGCGTGTTACGCGGTCGCTTGTGTCTCGCGCGCGGTTTGTATTTTTGTCGTGCGCGGTTTCTATTTTGTCCTGTGCCGAACGTTCGGTGTGTCGCAGGTGTGTGCAGCAGACCCATCAAGAACTCAAGGATGAGTTTGTGATGAAGAGCCCGAGCCTGGTGTCAAGCCTCAAGTGATTTCGATGCTCGCCAAAAAGGGTACACCTCAATATTGAAGATAGTTACATTACTTTGTGTACTGTAACATTTCACTTGGTGTAGGCCCTAGTGAAGGGTAGTTTCGAGACCCTTCGTGGTTGGGGACAGTGTGGCACTGTTCCACATCACTGTACCTCGGCTCTTGGGGTTTGTAGGAGCTGGAGTCATTCCCAACTCGTAACTCTTCCTAACTCTTCCTATCTTGTGTTTCTAAGACTATGTTGCTGCCATAGTGCCGTTCGTTCAGACCGACGCTGTGTTGTCAATACTTGGTCAAATCGTGCGATCTAAATTGCCTAGTGTAGGCGAGAATAAGACGCTCTAGATCAAAGTTGAATCAAGTCATTTGATGTTGTGACCAGAACGCTATGAACGTTTGAAGCCGCTGTGCAGAAATCCGACTGTGCACTCTATCTTTCGTTTTAGGCACATTGGAGCCTAATGTGACTATAACACGCCTGAGCGCTGTCCTACGCTGTCGTGTTGCGATGGTGTTCCCGATGAAATGATGATTGGTTCTTCTGGCTGTACAGGTGCGTTTACCGGTGTTGGTGTTGGTGCATTCGTCGTCGACTACTACCGTGCGAAATCACGCTCAACCATGTGTCAGAGGTCCACTGGTGATCCTCGATTGATCCTAGGGAAGGGTTACAGGCATGTTGGCCTGGGGGTTATGGGTGCACTGACCCGCTACTTAACAAGCCCTTTTATCCCAGTGGTCTAGTGGTTGGGATTCTGACATGGTATCAGAGCGAAGGTCTCGGGTTCGAATCCTAGTGTGTGCACTTCGGGCATCCCAGTGCGGGGGGGTGTCAGAGGTCTACTGGTGATCCCCGATTGATCCTAGGGAAGGGTTACAGGCATGTTGGCCTGGGGGGTTATGGGTGCACTGACCCGCTATATACAAGCCCTTTTATCCCAGTGGTCTAGTGGCTGGGATTCTGACACCATGAGCATCACAATTTTGAGCGTAAGATTCTCCAGCTAGGGCATGGGCTCGTTGAGACTCTTGCGTCAAAGTCCAGACACTCTTTCGTCCATGGCACGGGTGTCAGGCTGGCACGGCGATAGCCCCTATCGTGGGTGGGTGTGCTTACGAGAGAGCAGACGAGCAACAGTGCTAGGAGCTAAGGGACATTTACCCCTCCCCCCCCCCCTGCGCTCCCCTCTTAAAAAAAAAAAAAAATGTGATAAGTTGGAAATGAAGGTGCGTGAGCGGTCCGGAAAGGGACATGGCTCTGAATACCAAGTGTTAGGAGTGCAATCAAGCAATGAACGAAGATTGCACCATCGAAGCAAAACAATATTTTGAGCGAAGGCATGAGCAAAAGTTACTAACTAGCGTGGTAACGGTAACGAGCGGATTGTGGGGTGCGCGATGGGCCTGGCGGCGAGGTTGGGATTGTCGAGGCGAAGGACCAGAGCGTGAGTTACCAGCCAAGCCGTGAGGTTGGTTCGCGATGTGAACATTGGCGGGAACAGTGGTCAAGGTGAGTGTCGCAGGGTGGTAACTGTTTACTGTTGTGGTACTGAGGCGGGGAACAGTCCTATTCACGGTAAGCAGGGACGCGAAGTAAGGAATAAGGTTTTTTTCTTACACAACCTCACCCTATCTAGAAGGAAATTACAGCTCATATTCAAGAGCATATTATTGGCATATAGAGTTAAATATATGAATGTCAACATGTCAGATTATTATAGCTGATACATGTTTGTAGGCTAATAGTGGGGTAGCACATATGGGGTACAGCTTTCTAGGGTTGTATTTGTACCCAACACTGGCTTAGTCATTTCATTCCTGTTCGTTTATTCTCACATGGTATAGAGCGAGTCCTTCCTAAACCGTTTTTTTTAGGGCCCCACCGAAGCGCGCCCCGAGGCGCGCATTTTTTTTCGCGACCCTTCGGGTCGCCATTGCTCTCGAGGCCCCGCGTCACTCTGACGCGGCCCCGCCACCCTGCTTGACGCGGCCCCCGCCGCCTCCTCTGCAGCGGCCCCGCCGCCTCCTCTGACGCGGCCCCGCCGCCCGCTAATCGCGGCCCCGCCGTCGGCTCTGACGCGGCCCCGCCGCCGGCTCTGACGCGGCCCCCGCCCGCTGATCGCGGCCCGCCGCCGGCCCTGACGCGTCCCCGCCATCGGCTCTGACGCGGCCCCC
>CANXME010000962.1:35000-61403 GCA_948144175.1 Closterium sp. NIES-65 | reverse complement strand
ACGCATGCTTGTGTCCGGACGCATGCTTGTGTCCGGTCGCATGCTTGTGTCCGGACGCATGCTTGTGTCTGGACGCATGCTTGTGTCCGGACGCATGCTTGTGTCCGGACGCATGCTTGAGTCCGGTAGCATGTTGTGTCCGGACGCATGCTGTGTCCGGACGCATGCTTGAGTCCGGACGCATGCTTGTGTCCGGAGCCATGCTTGAGTCCGGTCGCATGCTTGTGTCCGGACGCATGCTTGTGTCCGGACGCATGCTTGAGTCCGGTCGCATGCTTTGTGTCGGACGCATGCTTGTGTCCGGACGCATGCTTGTGTCCGGACGCATGCTTGTGTCCGGACGCATGCTTGTGTCCGGTAGCATGCTTGTGTCCGGACGCATGCTTGTGTCCCGACGCATGCTTGTGTCCGGACGCCACGCATGCTTGTGGTCTGGGGTCGCATGCTTGTGTCCGGACGCATGCTTGTGTTCGGACGCCATGCTGTTGTCCGGACGCATGCTTGTGTCCGGACGCATGCTTGTGGCCGGACGCATGCTTGTGTCCGGACGCATGCTTGAGTCCGGTCGCATGCTTGTGTCCGGACGCATGCTTGTGTCTGGACGCATGCTTGGTCCGGACGCATGCGTGTGTCCGGACGCATGCTGTGTGCGGACGCATGCTTGTGTCCGGACGCATGCTGTGCTTCCACCGGTCGCATGCTTGTGTCCGGACGCATGCTTGTGTCCGGTCGCATGCTTGTGTCCGGACGCATGCTTGTGTCCGGACGCAGCTTGAGTCCGGTAGCATGCTTGTGTCCGGACGCATGCTTGTGTCCGGACGCATGCTTGAGTCCGGACGCCTGCTTGTGTCCGGACGCATGCTTGAGTCCGGTCGCATGCTTGTGTCCGGACGCATGCTTGTGTCCGGACGCATGCTGTGTCCAGACGCATGCTTGTGTCCGGACGCATGCTTGTGTCCGGACGCATGCTTGTGTCCGGACGCATGCTTGTGTCCGGACGCATGCTTGTGTCCGGACGCATGCTTGTGTGCGGACGCATGCTTGTGTCCGGACGCATGCTTGTGCCCGGTCGCATGCTTGGTCCGGACGCATGCTTGTGTCTGGTCGCATGCTTGTGTCCGGACGCATGCTTGTGTCCGGACGCATGCTTGAGTCCGGTCGCATGCTTGTGTCCGGACGGCATGCTTGTGTCCGGACGCATGCTTGAGTCCGGACGCATGCTTGTGTCCGGACACATGCTTGAGTCCGGTCGCATGCTTGTGTCCGGACGCATGCTTGTGTACCGGACGGCATGCTTGAGTTCGGGTCGCATGCTTGTGTCCGGACGCATGCTTGTGTCCGGCGCATGCTGTGTCCGGACGCATGCTTGTGTCCGGACGCATGCTTGTGTCCGGACGCATGCTTGTGTCCGGACGCATGCTTGTGTCCGGACGCATGCTTGTGTTCGGATGCATGCTTGTGTCCGTCGCATGCTTGTGCCCGGTCGCATGCTTGTGTCCGGACGCATGCTTGTGTCCGGTCGCATGCTTGTGTCCGGACGCATGCTTGTGTCCGGACGCATGCTTGTGTCCGGACGCATGCTTGAGTCGGGTCGCATGCTTGTGTCCGGACGCATGCTTGTGTCCGGACGCATGCTGTGTTCGGACGCATGCTTGTGTCCGGACGCATGCTTGTGTCCGGACGCATGCTTGTGTCGGACGCATGCTTGTGTCCGGTCGCATGCTTGTGTCCGGACGCATGCTTGAGTCCGACGCATGCTTTTGTCCGGACGCATGCTTGTGTCCGGACGCATGCTTGAGTCCGGTCGCATGCTTGTGTCCGGACGCATGCTTGTGTCCGGACGCATGCTTGTGTCCGGACGCATGCTTGTGTCCGGACGCATGCTTGTGTCCGGACGCATGCTTGTGTCCGGACGCATACTTGTGTCCGGTCGCATGCTTGTGTCCGGTCGCATGCTTGTGTCCGCATGCTTGTGTCCGGACGCATGCTTGGTCGGACGCATGCTTGTGTCCGGACGCATGCTTGTGTCCGGACGCATGCTTGTGTCCGGACGCATGCTTGGGTCCGGACGCATGCTTGTGTCCGGACGCATGCTTGTGTCCGGTCGCATGCTTGTGTCCGGTCGCATGCTTGTGTCCGGACGCATGCTTGTGTCCGGACGCAGCTTGTGTCGGTCGCATGCTTGTGTCCGGACGCATGCTTGTTGTCCGGACGCATGCTTGTGTCCGGACGCATGCTTGTGTCCGGCGCATGCTTGTGTCCGGACGCATGCTTGTGTCCCGACGCATGCTTGTGTCCGGACGCATGCTTGTGTCCGGACGCATGCTTGTGTTCGAACGCATGCTTGTGTCGGACGCATGCTGCTTGTGTCCGGTCGCATGCTTGTGTCCGGACGCATGCTTGTGTCTGGACGCATGCTTGTGTCCGGACGCATGCTTGTGTCCGGACGCATGCTTGTGTCCGGATGTATGCTTGTGTCCGGACGCATGCTTGTGTTTGGACGCATGCTTGTGCCCGTCGCATGCTTGTGTCCGGACGCATGCTTGTGTCCGGACGCATGCTTGTGTCCGGTCGCATGCTTGTGTCCGGACGCATGCTTGTGTCCCGACGCATGCTTGTGTCCGGACGCATGCTTGTGTCTGGTCGCATGCTTGTGTCCGGACGCATGCTTGTGTTCGGACGCATGCTTGTGTCCGGACGCATGCTTGTGTCCGGACGCATGCTTGTGTCCGGACGCATGCTTGTGTCCGGACGCATGCTTGAGTCCGGTCGCATGCTTGTGTCCGGACGCATGCTTGTGTCTGGACGCATGCTTGTGTCCGGACGCATGCTTGTGTCCGGACGCATGCTTGTGTGCGGACGCATGCTTGTGTCCGGACGCATGCTTGTGCCCGGTCGCATGCTTGTGTCCGGACGCATGCTTTGTGTCCGGTCGCATGCTTGTGTCCGGACGCATGCTTGTGTCCGGACGCATGCTTGAGTCCGGTAGCATGCTTGTGTCCGGACGCATGCTTGTGTCCGGACGCATGCTTGTGTCCGGACGCATGCTTGTGTCCGGACGCATGCTTGTGTCCGGTCGCATGCTTGTCCCGGTCGCATGCTTGTGTCCGGACGCATGCTTGTGTCCGGACGCATGCTTGTGTCCGGACGCATGCTTGTGTCCGGACGCATGTTTGGTTTCTGACGCATGCTTGTGTTCGGATGCATGCTTGTGTCCGGTCGCATGCTTGTGCCCGGTCGCATGCTTGTGTCCGGACGCATGCTTGTGTCCGGTCGCATGCTTGTGTCCGGACGCATGCTTGTGTCCGGACGCATGCTTGTGTCCGGACGCATGCTTGAGTCCGGTCGCATGCTTGTGTCCGGACGCATGCTTGTGTCCGGACGCATGCTTGTGTTCGGACGCATGCTTGTGTCCGGACGCATGCTTGTGTCCGGACGCATGCTTGTGTCCGGACGCATGCTTGTGTCCGGACGCATGCTTGTGTCCGGACGCATGCTTGTGTTCGAACGCATGCTTGTGTCCGGACGCATGCTTGTGTCCGGTCGCATGCTTGTGTCCGGACGCATGCTTGTGTCTGGACGCATGCTTGTGTCCGGACGCATGCTTGTGTCCGGACGCATGCTTGTGTGCGGATGTATGCTTGTGTCCGGACGCATGCTTGTGTTTGGACGCATGCTTGTGCCCGGTCGCATGCTTGTGTCCGGACGCCTGCTTGTGTCCGGACGCATGCTTGTGTCCGGTCGCATGCTTGTGTCCGGACGCATGCTTGTGTCCCGACGCATGCTTGTGTCCGGACGCATGCTTGTGTCTGGTCGCATGCTTGTGTCCGGACGCATGCTTGTGTTCGGACGCATGCTTGTGTCTGGACGCATGCTTGTGTCCGGACGCATGCTTGTGTCCGGACGCATGCTTGTGTGCGGACGCATGCTTGTGTCCGGACGCATGCTTGTGCCCGGTCGCATGCTTGTGTCCGGACGCATGCTTGTGTCCGGTCGCATGCTTGTGTCCGGACGCATGCTTGTGTCCGGACGCATGCTTGAGTCCGGTAGCATGCTTGTGTCCGGACGCATGCTTGTGTCCGGACGCATGCTTGAGTCCGGACGCATGCTTGTGTCCGGACGCATGCTTGAGTCCGGTCGCATGCTTGTGTCCGGACGCATGCTTGTGTCCGGACGCATGCTTGTGTCCAGACGCATGCTTGTGTCCGGACGCATGCTTGTGTCCGACGCATGCTTGTGTCCGGACGCATGCTTGTGTCCGGACGCATGCTTGTGTCCGGACGCATGCTTGTGTGCGGACGCATGCTTGTGTCCGGACGCATGCTTGTGCCCGGTCGCATGCTTGTGTCCGGACGCATGCTTGTGTCTGGTCGCATGCTTGTGTCCGGACGCATGCTTGTGTCCGGACGCATGCTTGAGTCCGGTCGCATGCTTGTGTCCGGACGCATGCTTGTGTCCGGACGCATGCTTGAGTCCGGACGCATGCTTGTGTCCGGACACATGCTTGAGTCCGGTCGCATGCTTGTGTCCGGACGCATGCTTGTGTCCGGACGCATGCTTGAGTCCGGTCGCATGCTTGTGTCCGGACGCATGCTTGTGTCCGGACGCATGCTCGTGTCCAGACGCATGCTTGTGTCCGGACGCATGCTTGTGTCCGGACGCATGCTTGTGTCCGGATGCATGCTTGTGTCCGGACGCATGCTTGTGTTCGGATGCATGCTTGTGTCCGGTCGCATGCTTGTGCCCGGTCGCATGCTTGTGTCCGGACGCATGCTTGTGTCCGGTCGCATGCTTGTGTCCGGACGCATGCTTGTGTCCGGACGCATGCTTGTGTCCGGACGCATGCTTGAGTCCGGTCGCATGCTTGTGTCCGGACGCATGCTTGTGTCCGGACGCATGCTTGTGTTCGGACGCATGCTTGTGTCTGGACGCATGCTTGTGTCCGGACGCATGCTTGTGTCCGGACGCATGCTTGTGTCCGGTCGCATGCTTGTGTCCGGACGCATGCTTGAGTCCGGACGCATGCTTTTGTCCGGACGCATGCTTGTGTCCGGACGCATGCTTGAGTCCGGTCGCATGCTTGTGTCCGGACGCATGCTTGTGTCCGGACGCATGCTTGTGTCCGGACGCATGCTTGTGTCCGGACGCATGCTTGTGTCCGGACGCATGCTTGTGTCCGGACGCATACTTGTGTCCGGTCGCATGCTTGTGTCCGGTCGCATGCTTGTGTCCGCATGCTTGTGTCCGGACGCATGCTTGTGTCCGGACGCATGCTTGTGTCCGGACGCATGCTTGTGTCCGGACGCATGCTTGTGTCCGGACGCATGCTTGGGTCCGGACGCATGCTTGTGTCCGGACGCATGCTTGTGTCCGGTCGCATGCTTGTGTCCGGTCGCATGCTTGTGTCCGGACGCATGCTTGTGTCCGGACGCATGCTTGTGTCCGGTCGCATGCTTGTGTCCGGACGCATGCTTGTGTCCGGACGCATGCTTGTGTCCGGACGCATGCTTGTGTCCGGTCGCATGCTTGTGTCCGGACGCATGCTTGTGTCCCGACGCATGCTTGTGTCCGGACGCATGCTTGTGTCCGGACGCATGCTTGTGTTCGAACGCATGCTTGTGTCCGGACGCATGCTTGTGTCCGGTCGCATGCTTGTGTCCGGACGCATGCTTGTGTCTGGACGCATGCTTGTGTCCGGACGCATGCTTGTGTCCGGACGCATGCTTGTGTCCGGATGTATGCTTGTGTCCGGACGCATGCTTGTGTTTGGACGCATGCTTGTGCCCGGTCGCATGCTTGTGTCCGGACGCATGCTTGTGTCCGGACGCATGCTTGTGTCCGGTCGCATGCTTGTGTCCGGACGCATGCTTGTGTCCCGACGCATGCTTGTGTCCGGACGCATGCTTGTGTCTGGTCGCATGCTTGTGTCCGGACGCATGCTTGTGTTCGGACGCATGCTTGTGTCCGGACGCATGCTTGTGTCCGGACGCATGCTTGTGTCCGGACGCATGCTTGTGTCCGGACGCATGCTTGAGTCCGGTCGCATGCTTGTGTCCGGACGCATGCTTGTGTCTGGACGCATGCTTGTGTCCGGACGCATGCTTGTGTCCGGACGCATGCTTGTGTGCGGACGCATGCTTGTGTCCGGACGCATGCTTGTGCCCGGTCGCATGCTTGTGTCCGGACGCATGCTTGTGTCCGGTCGCATGCTTGTGTCCGGACGCATGCTTGTGTCCGGACGCATGCTTGAGTCCGGTAGCATGCTTGTGTCCGGACGCATGCTTGTGTCCGGACGCATGCTTGAGTCCGGACGCATGCTTGTGTCCGGACGCATGCTTGAGTCCGGTCGCATGCTTGTGTCCGGACGCATGCTTGTGTCCGGACGCATGCTTGAGTCCGGTCGCATGCTTGTGTCCGGACGCATGCTTGTGTCCGGACGCATGCTTGTGTCCAGACGCATGCTTGTGTCCGGACGCATGCTTGTGTCCGGACGCATGCTTGTGTCCGGACGCATGCTTGTGTCCGGACGCATGCTTGTGTCCCGGACGCATGCTTGTGTGCGGACGCATGCTTGTGTCCGGACGCATGCTTGTGCCCGGTCGCATGCTTGTGTCCGGACGCATGCTTGTGTCCGGATCGCATGCTTGTGTCCGGACGCAGCTATGTGTTCGGGACGCATGCTTGAGTCCGGGTCGCATGCTTGTGTCCGGACGCATGCTTGTGTCCGGACGCATGCTTGAGTCCGACGCATGCTTGTGTCCGGACGCATGCTTGAGTCCGGTCGCATGCTTGTGGTCCGGAAACGCATGCTTGTGTCCGGACGCATGCTTGAGTCCGGTCGCATGCTTGTGTCCGGATCTGCGATGCTTGTGTCCGGACGCATGCTCGTGTTCCCGACGCATGCTTGTGTCCAGACGCATGCTTGTGTCCGGACGCATGCTTGTGTCCGGATGCATGCTTGTGTCCGGACGCATGCTTGTGTCCGGACGCATGCTTGTGTTCGGATGCATGCTTGTGTCCGGTCGCATGCTTGTGCCCGGTCGCATGCTTGTGTCCGGGACGCATGCTTGTGTCCGGTCGCACTGCTTGTGTCCGGTACGCATGCTTGTGTCCGGACGCATGCTTGTGTCCGGACGCATGCTTGTGCTCCGACGCATGCTTGTGTCCGGACGCATGCTTGTGTCCGGACGCATGCTTGTGTCCGGACGCATGCTTGTTGTCCGGACGCATGCTTGTGTCCGGACGCATGCTTGTGTCCAGACGCATGCTTGTGTCAGGACGCATGCTTGAGTCGGTCGCATGCTGTGTCCGGACGCATGCTTGTGTCCGGACGCATGCTTGTGTTCGGACGCATTGCTTGTGTCCGGACGCATGCTTGTGTCCGGACGCATGCTTGTGTCCGGACGCATGCTTGTGTCCGGTCGCATGCTTGTGTCCGGACGCATGCTTGAGTCCGGACGCATGCTTTTTGTCCGGACGCATGCTTGTGTCCGGACGCATGCTTGTGTCCCGGTCGCATGCTTGTGTCCGGTCGCATGCTTGTGTCCGCATGCTTGTGTCCGGACGCATGGTTGTGTCCGGACGCATGCTTGTGTCCGGACGCATGCTTGTGTCCGGACGCATGCTTGTGTCCCGGTCGCATGCTTGGGTTCCGGACGCATGCTTGGGTCCGGACGCATGCTTGTGTCCGGACGCATGCAAGGGTCCGGACGCATGCTTGTGTCCGGACGCATGCTTGTGTCCGGACGCATGCTTGGGTCCGGACGCATGCTTGGGTCCGGTCGCATGCTTGTGTCCGGACGCATGCTTGTGTCCGGGACGCATGCTTGTGTTCCGTAGGCTCCGCATGCTTGTGTCCGGACGCATGCTTGTGTCCGGACGCATGCTTGTGTCCGGTTGCATGCTTGTGTCCGGACGCATGCTTGTGTCCGGTCGCATGCTTGTGTCCGGACGCATGCTTGAGTCCAGGTCGCATGCTTGTGTCCGGACGCATGCTTGTGTCCGGACGCATGCTTGAGTCCGGTCGCATGCTTGTGTCCGGACGCATGCTTGTGTCCGGACGCATGATTGTGTCCGGACGCATGCTTGTGTCCGGACGCATGCTTGTGTCCGGACGCATGCTTTGTGTCCGGTCGCATGCTTGTGTCCGGTCGCATGCTTGTGTCCGGACGCATGCTTGTGTCCGGACGCATGCTTGAGTCCGGTCGCATGCTGGTGTCCGGACGCATGCTGGTGTCCGGGACGCATGCTTGGGTCCGGTCGCATGCTTGTGTCCGGACGCATGCTTGTGTCCGGACGCATGCTTGTGTCCGGAACGCATGCTTGTGTCCGGACGCATGCTTGTGTCCGGACGCATGCTGTGTCTGGTCGCATGCTTGTGTCCGGACGCATGCTTGTGTTCGGACGCATGCTTGTGTCCGGTTGCATGCTTGTGTCCGGACGCATGCTTGTGTCCAGACGCATGCTTGTTTCCGGGTCGCATGCTTGTGTCCGGACGCATGCTTGTGTCCGGACGCATGCTTGTGTCCGGTCGCATGCTTGTGTCCGGACCCATGCTTGTGTCCGGTCGCATGCTGGTGTCCCGGACGCATGCTGGTGTCCGGACGCATGCTTGGGTCCGGTCGCATGCTTGTGTCCGGACGCATGCTTGTGTCCGGACGCATGCTTGTGTCCGGACGCATGCTTGTGTCCGGCACGCATGCTTGTGTCCGGTCGCATGCTTGTGTCCGGTCGCATGCTTGTGTCCGGACGCATGCTTGTGTCCGGACGCATGCTTGAGTCCGGTCGCATGCTGGTGTCCGGACGCATGCTGGTGTCCGGACGCATGCTTGGGTCCGGTCGCATGCTTGTGTCCGGACGGACGCATGCTTGTGTCCAGACGCATGCTTGTGTCCCGGACGCATGCTTGTGTCCGGACGCATGCTTGTGTCCGGACGCATGCTTGTGTCTGGGCGCATGCTTGTGTCCGGACGCATGCTTGTGTCCGGACGCATGCTTGTGTCCGGACGCATGCTTGTGTCCGGACGCATGCTTGGGTCCGGACGCATGCTTGTGTCGGACGCATGCTTGAGTCCGGTCGCATGTTGTGTCCGGACGCATGCTTGTGTCCGGGACGCATGCTTGTGTCCGGACGCATGCTTTGTGTGTCCGGACGCCATGCTTGTGTCCGGACGCATGCTTGTGTCCGGACGCATGCTTGTGTCCGGACGCATGCTTGTGTCCGGACGCATGCTTGTGTCCGGACGCATGCTTGTGTCCGGACGCATGCTTGTGTTCGGACGCATGCTTGTGTCCGGAACGCATGCTTGTGTTCGGACGAATGCTATGTGTCCGGACGCATGCTTGTGTCCGGACGCATGCTTGGGTCGGTCGCATGCTTGTGTCCGGTCGCATGCTTGTGTCCGGACGCATGCTTGTGTCCGGGACGCATGCTTGTGTCCGGACGCATGCTTGTGTCCGGACGCATGCTTGTGTCCGGACGCATGCTTGTGTCCGGACGCATGCTTGTGTCCGGACGCATGCTTGTGTCCGGACGCATGCTTGTGTCCGGACGCATGCTTGTGTCCAGACGCATGCTTGTGTCCGGACGCATGCTTGAGGTCCGGTCGCATGCTTGTGTCCGGACGCATGCTTGTGTCCGGACGCATGCTTGTGTTCGGACGCATGCTTGTGTCCGGACGCATGCTTGTGTCCGGACGCATGCTTGTGTCCGGACGCATGCTTGTGTCCGGTCGCATGCTTGTGTCCGGACGCATGCTTGAGTCCGGACGCATGCTTTTGTCCGGACGCATGCTTGTGTCCGGACGCATACTTGTGTCCGGTCGCATGCTTGTGTCCGGTCGCATGCTTGTGTCCGCATGCTTGTGTCCGGACGCTGCTTGTGTCCGGACGCATGCTTGTGTCCGGACGCATGCTTGTGTCCGGACGCATGCTTGTGTCCGGTCGCATGCTTGGGTCTGGACGCATGCTTGGGTCCGGACGCATGCTTGTGTCCGGACGCATGCAAGGGTCCGGACGCATGCTTGTGTCCGGACGCATGCTTGTGTCCGGACGCATGCTTGGGTCCGGACGCATGCTTGGGTCCGGTTCGCATGCTTGTGGTCCGGACGCATGCTTGTGTCCGGACGCATGCTTGTGTCCCGGTCGCATGCTTGTGTCCGGACGCATGCTTGTGTCCGGACGCATGCTTGTGTCCGGTTGCATGCTTGTGTCCGGACGCATGCTTGTGTCCCGGTCGCATGCTTGTGTCCGGACGCATGCTTGAGTCGTCGCATGCTTGTGTCCGGACGCATGCTTGTGTCCGGACGCATGCTTGTGTCCGGTCGCATGCTTGATGCCGGTCCGCATGCTTGTGTTCCGGACGCATGCTTGTGTCCGGACGCATGCTTGTGTCCGGACGCATGATTGTGTCCGGACGCATGCTTGTGTCCGGACGCATGCTTGTGTCGGTACGCATGCTTGTGTCAGGTCGCATGCTTGTGTCCGGATCGCATGCTTGTGTCCGGACGCATGCTTGTGTCCGGACGCCATGCTTTGAGTCCGGTCGCATGCTGGTGTCCGGACGCATGCTGGTGGTCCGGACGCATGCTTGGGTCCGGTCGCATGCTTGTGTCCGGACGCATGCTTGTGTCCGGACGCATGCTTGTGTCCGGACGCATGCTTGTGTCGGACGCATGCTTGTGTCCGGACGCATGCTTGTTGTCTGGTCGCATGCTTGTGTCCGGACGCATGCTTGTGTTCGGACGCATGCTTGTGTCCGGTTTTGCATGCTTGTGTCCGGACGCATGCTTGTGTCCCGACTGCATGCTTGTTCCGGTCGCATGCTTGTGTCCGGACGCATGCTTGTGTCCAGGACGCATGCTTGTGTCCGGTCGCATGCTTGTGTCCCGGACGCATGCTTGTGTCCGGTCGCATGCTGGTGTCCGGACGCATGCTGGTGTTCCGGACGCATGCTTGGGTCCGGTCGCATGCTTGTGTCCGGACGCATGCTTGTGTCCGGACGCATGCTTGTGTCCGGACGCATGCTTGTGTCCGGACGCATGCTTGTGTCCGGACGCATGCTTGTGTCCGGTCGCATGCTTGTGTCCGGTCGCATGCTTGTGTCCGGACGCATGCTTGTGTCCGGACGCATGCTTGAGTCCGGTCGCATGCTGGTGTCCGGACGCATGCTGGTGTCCGGACGCATGCTTGGGTCCCGGTCGCATGCTTGTGTCCGGACGCATGCTTGTGTCCGGACGCATGCTTGTGTCCAGACGCATGCTTGTGTCCGGACGCATGCTTGTGTCCGGACGCATGCTTGTGTCCGGACGCATGCTTGTGTCTGGTCGCATTGCTTGTGTCCGGACGCATGCTTGTGTCCGGACGCATGCTTTGAGTCCGGACGCATGCTTGTGTCCGGACGCATGCTTGGGTCCGGACGCATGCTTGTGTCCGACGCATGCTTGAGTCCGGTCGCATGCTTGTGTCCGGACGCATGCTTGTGTCCGGACGCATGCTTGTGTTCGGACGCATGCTTGTGTCCGGACGCATGCTTGTGTCCGGACGCATGCTTGTGTCCGGACGCATGCTTGTGTTCGGACGCATGCTTGTGTCCGGACGCATGCTTGTGTCCGGACGCATGCTTGTGTCCGGACGCATGCTTGTGTCCGGACGCATGCTTGTGTTCGGACGCATGCTTGTGTCCGGACGCATGCTTGTGTCCGGACGCATGCTTGTGTCCGGACGCATGCTTGTGTCCGGACGCATGCTTGGGTCCGGTCGCATGCTTGTGTCCGGACGCATGCTTGTGTCCGGACGCATGCTTGTGTCCGGACGCATGCTTGTGTCCACACGCATGCTTGTGTCCGGACGCATGCTTGAGTCCGGTCGCATGCTTGTGTCCGGACGCATGCTTGTGTCCGGACGCATGCTTGTGTTCGACGCATGCTTGTGTCCGGACGCATGCTTGTGTCCGGACGCATGCTTGTGTCCGGACGCATGCTTTGTGTCCGGACGCATGCTTGTGTTCGGACGCATGCTTGTGTCCGGACGCATGCTTGTGTCCGGACGCATGCTTGTGTTCGGACGCATGCTTGTGTCCGGACGCATGCTTGTGTCCGGACGAATGCTTGTGTCCGGACGCATGCTTGTGTCCGGACGCATGCTTGTGTCCGGACGCATGCTTGTGTTCGGACGCATGCTTGTGTCCAGTCGCATGCTTGTGTCCGGACGCATGCTTGTGTCCGGTCGCATGCTTGTGTCCGGACGCATGCTTGTGTCCGGACGCATGCTTGTGTCCGGACGCATGCTTGTGTACGGATGCATGCTTGTGTCCGGACGCATGCTTGTGTCCGTGACGCATGCTTGAGTCCGGTCGCATGCTTGTGTCCGGACGCATGCTTGTGTCCGGACGCATGCTTGAGTCCGGTCCGGTCGCATGCATGTGTCCGGACGCATGCTTGTGTCCGGACGAATGCTTGCGTCCGGACGCATGCTTGTGTCCGGACGCATGCTTGTGTCCGGACGCATGCTTGTGTTCGGACGCATGCTTGTGTCCGGACGCATGCTTGTGTCGGACGCATGCTTGTGTCCGGACGCATGCTTGTGTTCGGGACGCATGCTTGTGTCCGGACGCATGCTTGTGTCCGGACGAATGCTTGTGTCCGGACGCATGCTTGTGTCCGGACGCATGCTTGTGTCCCGGACGCATGCTTGTGTTCGGACGCATGCTTGTGTCCAGTCGCATGCTTGTGTCCGGACGCATGCTTGTGTCCGGTCGCATGCTTGTGTCCGGACGCATGCTTGTGTCCGGACGCATGCTTGTGTCCGGACGCATGCTTGTGTACGGATGCATGCTTGTGTCCGGACGCATGCTTGTGTCCGGACGCATGCTTGAGTCCGGTCGCATGCTTGTGTCCGGACGCATGCTTGTGTCCGGACGCATGCTTGAGTCCGGTCCGGTCGCATGCATGTGTCCGGACGCATGCTTGTGTCCGGACGAATGCTTGTGTCCGGACGCATGCTTGTGTCCGGACGCATGCTTGTGTCCGGACGCATGCTTGTGTTCGGACGCATGCTTGTGTCCGGACGAATGCTTGTGTCCGGACGCATGCTTGTGTCCGGACGCATGCTTGTGTCTGGACGCATGCTTGGGTCCGATCGCATGCTTGTGTCCGGACGCATGCTTGTGTCCGGACGCATGCTTGTGTCCGGACGCATGCTTGTGTCCGGACGCATGCTTGTGTCCGGACGCATGCTTGAGTCGGTCGCATGCTTGTGTCCGGACGCATGCTTGTGTCCGGACGCATGCTTGTGTTCGGACGCATGCTTGTGTCCGGACGCATGCTTGTGTCCGGACGCATGCTTGTGTCCGGACGCATGCTTGTGTCCGGACGCATGCTTGTGTTCGGAGCGCCATGCTTGTGTCCGGACGCATGCTTGTGTCCGGACGCATGCTTGGGTTCGGACGCATGCTTGTGTCCGGACGCATGCTTGTGTCCGGACGAATGCTTGTGTCCGGACGCATGCTTGTGTCCGGACGCATGCTTGTGTCCGGACGCATGCTTGTGTTCGGACGCATGCTTGTGTCCAGTCGCATGCTTGTGTCCGGACGCATGCTTGTGTCCGGTCGCATGCTTGTGTCCGGACGCATGCTTGTGTCCGGACGCATGCTTGTGTCCGGACGCATGCTTGTGTACGGATGCATGCTTGTGTCCGGACGCATGCCTGTGTCCGGACGCATGCTTGAGTCCGGTCGCATGCTTGTGTCCGGACGCATGCTTGTGTCCGGACGCATGCTTGAGTCCGGTCCGGTCGCATGCATGTGTCCGGACGCATGCTTGTGTCCGGACGAATGCTTGTGTCCGGACGCATGCTTGTGTCCGGACGCATGCTTGTGTCCGGACGCATGCTTGTGTTCGGACGCATGCTTGTGTCCAGTCGCATGCTTGTGTCCGGACGCATGCTTGTGTCCGGTCGCATGCTTGTGTCCGGACGCATGCTTGTGCCCGGTCGCATGCTGGTGTTCGGACGAATGCTTGTGTCCGGACGCATGCTTGTGTCCGGACGAATGCTTGTGTCCGGACGCATGCTTGTGTCCGGACGCATGCTTGTGTCCGGACGCATGCTTGTGTCCGGTCGCATGCTTGTGTCCGGACGCATGCTTGTGTCCGGACGCATGCTTGTGTCCGGTCGCATGCTTGTGTCCGGACGCATGCTTGTGTCCCGACGCATGCTTGTGTCCGGACGCATGCTTGTGTCCGGACGCATGCTTGTGTCCGGACGCATGCTTGTGTGCGGACGCATGCTTGTGTCCGGACGCATGCTTGTGTCCGGACGCATGCTTGTGTCCGGTCGCATGCTTGTGTCCGGACGCATGCTTGTGTTCGGACGCATGCTTGTGTCCGGACGCATGCTTGTGTCCGGATGTAGCTTGTGTCCGGACGCATGCTTGTGCCCGGTCGCATGCTTGTGTCCGGACGCATGCTTGTGTCCGGACGCATGCTTGTGTCCGGTCGCATGCTTGTGTCCGGACGCATGCTTGTGTCCCGACGCATGCTTGTGTCCCGGACGCATGCTTGTGTCCGGACGCATGCTTGTGTCCGGACGCATGCTTGTGTGCGGACGCATGCTTGTGTTCGGACGCATGCTTGTGTCCAGGACGCATGCTTGTGTCCGGTCACATGCTTGTGTCCGGACGCATGCTTGTGTTCGGACGCATGCTTGTGTCCGGACGCATGCTTGTGTCCGGACGCATGCTTGTGTCCGGACGCATGCTTGTGTCCGGATGCATGCTTGTGTCCGGACGCATGCTTGTGTCCGGACGCATGCTTGAGTCCGGTCGCATGCTTGTGTCCGGACGCATGCTTGTGTCCGGACGCATGCTTGTGTCCGGACGCATGCTTGTGTCCGGACGCATACTTGTGTCCGGACGCATGCTTGTGTCCGGACGCATGCTTGTGTTCGGACGCATGCTTGTGTCCAGTCGCATGCTTGTGTCCGGACGCATGCTTGTGTCCGGTCGCATGCTTGTGTCCGGACGCATGCTTGTGTCCGGACGCATGCTTGTGTCCGGACGCATGCTTGTGGCCGGACGCATGCTTGTGTCCGGATGTATGCTTGTGTCCGGACGCATGCTTGTGTCCGGACGCATGCTTGTGTTTGGACGCATGCTTGTGCCCGGTCGCATGCTTGTGTCTAGGGTTTATTCCTAGGCCAATCACTCGGATAACGTTGGGTTACCATCATTTGGGGGAATTGAAAAACCCCCACCGAGGGGAATCCACCCGGCCCGGATGGTGGTCCGGACCCCAACCTTGGTGGAACCGGATCCACCCGGGTCGGGTGGGGGTCCGGACCATCCCGCGTGGGAACCGGATCCACCCAGGCCGGGTGGTGGGGGTCCGGATCATCCCGGGCGGGAACCGGATCCACCCAGGCCGGGTGGGGGTCCGGACCACCCCGGTTGGGAACCGAATCCATCCTGAGCGGGTGGGAACCGGATGGACCCAGGCCGGGCGGGGGTCCGGACCAGCCCGGGTGGGGACCGGATGGACCCATCCCGGGTGGGAACCGAGCCCACCAGAGCCTAGGTCCTAAAGAGGGACAAAGAAGAGCTGACACTACTTTATTCCTAGGCCAATCACTCGGATCACGTTGGGTTACCATCATTCTAGGCGTTTGGGAATTCCCCACCGAGGGGAATCCACCCAGGCCGGGTGGGGGTCCGGACCATCCCGGGTGGGATCCGGATGGGGGTCCGGACCCTAAACCCGGGTGGGAACCGGATCCACCCAGGCCAGGTGGGGGTCCGGACCATCCCGGGTGGGAACTGGATCCACCCGGACCGGGTTGGGGTCCGGACCATCCAGGGTGGGAACCGGATCCACCCAGGCCGGGCGGGGGTCCGGACCATCCTGAGTGGGAGCCAGATCCACCCAGGCCGGGTGGGGGTCCGGACCATCCCAGTTGCGGACCGGATGGACCCACCAGAGCCCGGGTCCTAGGGAGGGACAAGGTACCCCTTCCTCATTCCAGGGCCAATCACTCGGATAACGTTGGGTTACCATCATTTGGGGCGTTCAAAAGTGCATCACCAGGGCCCAAGGGAGAGAAAATACAAACTTCCTACTTTATTCCAGGGCCAATCACTCGGATAACGTTGGGTTACCATCATTCGGGGCGTTCGGAAATGCCCCACCAGGGCCCAAGGGAGAGAAGATACAACTCCCTAACCTATTCCAGGGCCAATCACTCGGATAACGTTGGGTTACCATCATTTGGGGCGTTTGAAAATGCCCCACCAGGGCCCAAGGGAGAGAAGATAACAACTCCCCACCCTATTCCAGGGCCAATCACTTGGATAACGTTGGGTTACCATCATTTGGGGCGTTTGAAAATGCCCCACCAGGGCCCAAGGGAGAGAAGATAACAACTCCCCACCCTATTCCAGGGCCAATCACTTGGATAACGTTGGGTTACCATCATTTGGGGCGTTTGGAAATGCCCCACCAGGGCCCAAGTGAGAGAAGATAACAACTCCCTACCCTATTCCAGGGCCAATCACTTGGATAACGTTGGGTTACCATCATTTTGGGCGCTTAAAAATGCCCCACCAGGGCCCAAGGGAGAGAAGATAACAACTCCCCACCCTATTCCAGGGCCAATCACTTGGATAACGTTGGGTTACCATCATTTTGGGCGCTTAAAAATGCCCCACCAGGGCCCAAGGGAGAGAAGATAACAACTCCCCACCCTATTCCAGGGCCAATCACTTGGATAACGTTGGGTTACCATCATTTGGGGCGTTTGGAAATGCCCCACCAGGGCCCAAGTGAGAGAAGATAACAACTCCCTACCCCATTCCAGGGCCAATCACTTGGATAACGTTGGGTTACCATCATTTTGGGCGCTTAAAAATGCCCCACCAGGGCCCAAGGGAGAGAAGATAACAACTCCCCACCCTATTCCAGGGCCAATCACTTGGATAACGTTGGGTTACCATCATTTTGGGCGCTTAAAAATGCCCCACCAGGGCCCAAGGGAGAGAAGATAACAACTCCCCACCCTATTCCAGGGCCAATCACTTGGATAACGTTGGGTTACCATCATTTGGGGCGTTTGGAAATGCCCCACCAGGGCCCAAGTGAGAGAAGATAACAACTCCCTACCCTATTCCAGGGCCAATCACTTGGATAACGTTGGGTTACCATCATTTTGGGCGCTTAAAAATGCCCCACCAGGGCCCAAGGGAGAGAAGATAACAACTCCCCACCCTATTCCAGGGCCAATCACTTGGATAACGTTGGGTTACCATCATTTGGGGCGTTTGGAAATGCCCCACCAGGGCCCAAGTGAGAGAAGATAACAACTCCCTACCCTATTCCAGGGCCAATCACTTGGATAACGTTGTGTTACCATCATTTTGGGCGCTTAAAAATGCCCCACCAGGGTTCAAGGGAGAGAAGATAACAACTCCCCACCCTATTCCAGGGCCAATCACTTGGATAACGTTGGGTTACCATCATTTGGGGCGTTCGGAAATGCCCCACCAGGGCCCAAGTGAGAGAAGATAACAACTCCCTACCCTTTTCCAGGGCCAATCACTTGGATAACGTTGGGTTACCATCACTTGGGGCGTTTGAAAATGCCCCACCAGGGCCCAAGGGGGAGAAGACAGCAACTCCCTACCCTATTCCAGGGCCAATCACTCGGATAACGTTGGGTTACCATCATTTGGGGCAAACCGAAATCCACCACCATGGCACTGGGGAGGGGCAACATACCCGGTTCCCTACCCTATTCCAGGGCCAATCACTCGGATCACGTTGGGTTACCATCATTTGGGGCCATCTTGGGATGGATATGAGCCTGTGCAAGGGTGATTTTGAGCCTTGGCCCCTAAATCCCCCGGTACAATGGAGCGTTTGTCTCATTCCAGCCGGTCAAAAGGACCCTTGGGATGGATATGAACCCGTAGGAAGGTAGCTCCCACCCTGTTTTACACTCCCCCTCGGTCATCCAGGCCTTTGCACCGGTAAAAAGAGGTCCTGGAGCCCGTCCGAGCCCGTGCAAGGGTGGAATTCAACCTTGGCCGGTCCTTTGGATCGTTTGCCTCATTCCAGCCGGTCAAATGGACCCTTGGGACGGATATGAGCCCGTAGAAAGGTAGCTCCCGCCCTGGTTTACACTTCCCCCCGGTCATCCGGGCCTTTTCGCCGGGAAGAGGAGGCCCCGGAGCCCGTCCGAGCCCGTGCAAGGGTGGAATTCAACCTTGGCCGGTCCTTTGGATCGTTTGTCTCATTCCAGCCGGTCAAATGGACCCTTGGGACGGATATGAACCCGTGGAAAGGTAGCTCCCGCCCTGTTTTACACTTCCCCCCGGTCATCCGGGCCATTTCACCGGGAAGAGGAGGCCCCGGAGCCCATCCGAGCCCGTGCAAGGGTGGAATTCAACCTTGGCCGGTCCTTTGGATCGTTTGCCTCATTCCAGCCGGTCAAAAGGACGCTTGGGATGTGTATGAGCCCGTAGAGAGGAAGCTCCCGCCCTGGTTTACACTTCCCTCCGGTCACCCAGGTCTTTGCACCGGGAAAAAGAGGTCCCGGAGCCCATCCGAGCCCGTGCAAGGGTGGATTTCAACCTTGGGCGGTCCATTGGAGCGACTGTTTCGGTCCAGCCGGTCAAGAAGACCCTTGGGATGGATATGAACCCGTAGAAAGGAAGCTCCCACCCTGGATTACACTTGCCCCAAATCATCCGGGCCTTTGCACCGGGAAAAAGAGGTCCCAGAGCCCACCCGAGCCCGTGCAAGGGTGGAATTCAACCTTGGCCGGTCCTTTGGATCGTTTGCCTCATTCCAGCCGGTCAAAAGGACCCTTGGGATGGATATGAGCCCGTAGAGAGGAAGCTCCCACCCTTGTTTACACGTCCCCTCGGTCACCCAGGTCTTTGAACCGGGAAAAGGAGGTCCCGGAGCCCATCCGAGCCCGTGCAAGGGTGGATTTCAACCTTGGATGGTCCATTGGAGCAATTGTTTGATTCCAGCCGGTCAAGAAGAGACCCTTGGGATGGATATGAACCCGTAGAAAGGAAGCTCCCACCCTGGTTTACACTTCCCCCAGATCATCCGGGCCTTTGCACCGGGAGAAAGAGGTCCCGGAGCCCACCCGAGCCCATGCAAGGGTGGAATTCAACCTTGGCCGGTCCATTGGAGCGTTTGTCTCATTCCAGCCGGTCAAATGGACCCTTGGGAAGAATATGAACCCGTGGAAAGGAAGCTCCCACCCTGGTTTACACTCCCCCCCGGTCATCCGGGCCTTGGCACCGGGAAAAGGAGGCCCCGGAGCCCACGGGGGGTGCGGTCCGGATCCATCCCATCTAGGGTGGTGTGATCCGGATCCATCCCATCCCGGGTGGGGTTATTTGGATCCATCCAGTCCAGGGTGGTGAGATCCGGATCCATCCCATCCCGGGTGGGGTGATCCGGATCCAGCCCATCCCGAGTGGGGTGATCCGGATCCATCCCAACCGGGGTGGTGTGACCCGGATCCATCACGCCTAGGGTGGTGGGATCCGGATCCATCGACCCGGTCGATCCGGTTCCCCGCCCGGTTCCAGCCCGGATGATCCGGCCGGTCCGGTCCATCCGGTTCCACGTCCAGTTGACCCAGCTCCCCACCCGGTCGATCCGGCCGGTCCGGTAGATCTGGTTCCCCGTCCGGTCCGGTCCAACCGGTTCCAAGTCCGGTTGACCCGGATCCCCACCCGGTCGAGCCGGCCGGTCCAGTAGATCCGGTTCCCCATCCGGTTCCCTACCCGGTTCCGACCCGGTTGATCCGGCTCCCTACCGGGTCGAACCGGTCCCTCACCCGACCCGGTTCCACACCCGGATGTTCCGGCTTCCTACCTTGGACCCGGTCGATCCGGTTCCCGACCCGGTTCCCCACCCGTATGGTCCGGCTTCCTACCCTAGACCCGGTCGGTCCGGTTCCCTTCCCGGATGACCCGGATGATCCGGTTCCCCGGCCGGATGGTCCGGTTGATCCGATTCCCGACCCGGTACCCCACCCGGTTGGCCCGGTTGGTCCGACTCCCCACACGGTCGGTTCGGCACCCCGGTTCCCCATCCGGATGGTCCGGTCGATCCGCCGGTACCCGACCCGGTTCCCCACCCGGATGGTCCCGCTTCCTACCCTAGACCCGGTCGATCCGGTTCCCGACCCGGTACCCGACCCGGTTCCCCACCCGGATGGTCCAGCTTCCTACCCTAGACCCGGTCGATCCGGTACCCGACCCGGTACCCGACCCGGTTCCCCACCCGGATGGTCCGGCTTCCTACAATAGATCCGGTCGATCCGGTACCCGACCCGGTACCCGACCCGGTTCCCCACCCGGATGGTCCCGCTTCCTACACTAGACCCGGTCGATCCGGTTCCCGACCCGGTACCCGACCCGGTTCCCCACCCGGATGGTTCGGCTTCCTACCCTAGATCCGGTCGATCCGGTACCCGACCCGGTTCCCCACCCGGATGGTCCGGCTTCCTACCATAGATCCGGTCGATCCGGTACCCGACCCGGTACCCGACCCGGTTCCCCACCCGGATGGTCCCGCTTCCTACACTAGACCCGGTCGATCCGGTTCCCGACCCGGTACCCGACCCGGTTCCCCACCCGGATGGTTCGGCTTCCTACCCTAGATCCGGTCGATCCGGTTCCCGACCCGGCTCCCCACCCGGATGGTCCCGCTTCCTACCCTAGACCCGGTCGATCCGGTTCCCGACCCGGTACCCGACCCGGTTCCCCACCCGTATGGTCCGGCTTCCTACCCTAGACCCGGTCGGTCCGGTTCCCTTCCCGGATGACCCGAATGATCCGGTTCCCCGGCCGGATGGTCCGGTTGATCCGGTACCGGATCCGGTACCCCACCCGGCTGGCCCGGTTGGTCCGACTCCCCACACGGTCGGTTCGGCACCCCGGTTCCCCATCCGGATGGTCCGGTCGATCCGCCGGTACCCGACCCGGTTCCCCACCCGGATGGTCCCGCTCCCTACCCTAGACCCGGTCGATCCGGTTCCCGACCCGGTACCCGACCCGGTTCCCCACCCGGATGGTACGGCTTCCTACCCTAGATCCGGTCGATCCGGTACCCGACCCGGTACCCGACCCGGTTCCCCACCCGGATGGTCCGGCTTCCTACCATAGACCCGGTCGATCCGGTACCCGACCCGGTTGGCCGGCCCGGTTCCCCACCCGGATGGTCCGGCTTCCCACCCTAGATCCGGTCGATCCGGTACCCGACCCGGTTGGCCGACCCGGTTCCCCACCCGGATGGTCCGGCTTCCTACCCTAGATCCGGTCGGTCCGGTACCCGACCCGGTTCCCCACCCGGATGGTCCGGCTTCCTACCCTAGACCCGGTCGGTCCGGTACCCGACCCGGTACCGGACCCGGCTCCCCACCCGGATGGTCCGGCTTCCTACCCTAGACCCGGTCGATCCGGTTCCCGACCCGGTACCGGACCCGGTTCCCCACCCGGATGGTCCTGTTCCCTAACCTAGATCCGGTTCCCTTCCCGGATGACCCGGATGATCCGGTTCCCCGGTCGGATGGTCCGGTCGATCCGGTTCCCGACCCGGTACCCCACCCGGTTGGTCCGACTCCCGACACGGTCGGTTCGGCACCCCATGCGGATGATCCGGATGATCCGGTTCCCCATCCGGTTGGTCCGGTGGATCCGGTTCCCGGTCCGGTACCCGACCCGGTTCCCCACCCGGATGGTCCGGCTTCCTACCCTAGATCCGGTCGGTCCGGTACCCGACCCGGTTCCCCACCCGGATGGTCCGGCTTCCTACCCTAGACCCGGTCGGTCCGGTACCCGACCCGGTACCGGACCCGGCTCCCCGCCCGGATGGTCCGGCTTCCTACCCTATACCCGGTCGATCCGGTTCCCGACCCAGTACCGGACCCGGTTCCCCACCCGGATGGTCCGGTTCCCTAACCTGGATCCGGTTCCCTTCCCGGATGACCCGGATGATCCGGTTCCCCGGTCGGATGGTCCGGTCGATCCGGTTCCCGACCCGGTACCCCACCCGGTTGGTCCGACTCCCGACACGGTCGGTTCGGCACCCCATGCGGATGATCCGGATGATCCGGTTCCCCATCCGGTTGGTCCGGTGGATCCGGTTCCCGGTCCGGTACCCGACCCGGTTCCCCACCCGGATGGTCCCGCTTCCTACACTAGACCCGGTCGATCCGGTTCCCGACCCGGTACCCGACCCGGTTCCCCACCCGGATGGTTCGGCTTCCTACCCTAGATCCCGTCGATCCGGTTCCCGACCCGGTACCCGACCCGGCTCCCCACCCGGATGGTCCCGCTTCCTACCCTAGACCCGGTCGATCCGGTTCCCGACCCGGTACCCGACCCGGTTCCCCACCCGGATGGTACGGCTTCCTACCCGAGATCCGGTCGATCCGGTACCCGACCCGGTACCGGACCCGGTTCCCCACCCGGATGGTCCGGCTTCCTACCCTAGACCCGGTCGGTCCGGTACCCGACCCGGTACCGGACCCGGCTCCCCACCCGGATGGTCCGGCTTCCTACCCTAGACCCGGTCGATCCGGTTCCCGACCCGGTACCGGACCCGGTTCCCCACCCGGATGGTCCGGTTCCCTAACCTAGATCCGGTTCCCTTCCCGGATGACCCGGATGATCCGGTTCCCCGGTCGGATGGTCCGGTCGATCCGGTTCCCGACCCGGTACCCCACCCGGTTGGTCCGACTCCCGACACGGTCGGTTCGGCACCCCATGCGGATGATCCGGATGATCCGGTTCCCCATCCGGTTGGTCCGGTGGATCCGGTTCCCGGTCCGGTACCCGACCCGGTTCCCCACCCGGATGGTTCGGCTTCCTACCCTAGATCCCGTCGATCCGGTTCCCGACCCGGTACCCGACCCGGCTCCCCACCCGGATGGTCCCGCTTCCTACCCTAGACCCGATCGATCCGGTTCCCGACCCGGTACCCGACCCGGTTCCCCACCCGGATGGTCCGGTTCCCTAACCTAGATCTGGTTCCCTTCCCGGATGACCCGGATGATCCGGTTCCCCGGTCGGATGGTCCGGTCGATCCGGTTCCCGACCCGGTACCCCACCCGGTTGGTCCGACTCCCGACACGGTCGGTTCGGCACCCCATGCGGATGATCCGGATGATCCGGTTCCCCATCCGGTTGGTCCGGTCGATCCGGTTTCCGACCCGGTACCCGACCCGGTTCCCCACCCGGATGGTCCCGCTTCCTACCCTAGACCTGGTACCCGACCCGCTTCCCCACCCGGACGGTCCGGCTTCCTACCCTAGATCCGGTCGATCCGGTACCCGACCCGGTTGGCCGACCCGGTTCCCCACCCGGATGGTCCGGCTTCCTACCCTAGACCCGGTCGATCCGGCACCGGACCCGGTTCCCCACCCGGATGGTCCGGCTTCCTGCCCTAGACCCGGTCGATCCGGTTCCCCACCCGGATGGTCCGGCTTCCTACCCTAGACCCGGTCGATCCGGTTCCCGACCCGGTACCGGACCCGGTTCCCCACCCGGATGGTCCGGTTCCCTAACCTAGACCCGGTCGATCCGGTTCCCTTCCGGGATGACCCGGATGATCCGGTTCCCCGTCCGGATGGTCCGGTCGATCCGGTTCCCGACCCGGTAGGGAAGGTAGGGGTCCGTGCAAGGACCCACACCCACCCTAGAGCCCGCAAAGAACCCCGGTCGAGAACGAAGGTGTGACCCAAAGAATAAAGGGCTCTAGGGAGGGTGTGGGCCCGTCCAAGGACCCACACCCACCCGGGAGCCGTCAAAGAACCGGACCCGTCCCATCCACGGTGGCCCGGTCCGGATCCATCCCTTCCAGGGTGGTTCGGACCGGACCCATCCCACCCGCGGTGTTTCGAACCGGATCAATCCCCACCGGGGAGGTGCGATCCGTATCCATCCCATCCAGGGTGGTGTGATCCGGATCCATCCCAACCCCCCGGCGGGGTTATCCGGATCCATCCCGTCCAGGGTGGTGAGATCCGGATCCATCCCATCCCGAGAGGGGTGATCGGGATCCATCCCAACCGGGGGGGTGCGACCCGGATCCATCCCGCCTAGGGTGGTGGGATCCGGATCCATCGACCCGGCTCAACCGGTTGATCCTGTTCCCCGCCCGGCTCCAACCCGGATGATCCGGCTGGTCCGGTCCATCCGGTTCCCCGTCCGGTTGACCCGGCTCCCCACCCGGTTGATCCGGTCGATCCGGTCGGTCCGGTGAATCCGGTTTCCCAACCGGTTCCGATCCGGTCGATCCGGCTCCCTACCGGGTCGACCCGATCCCTCACCCGGCTGGGGCGGTTGATCCGGTTACCCACCCGTTTCCGGCCCGGTTGATCCGACCGAACCGGCCCATTCGGCTCTCCACCCGGTTCCGATCCGGTTCCCCACCCGTTTTCGGTCCGGCTTGTCCGTCCGATTGGGTCCATCCGGCTCCCATCCGGTTGATACGGTTCAACACCCGGTTCCGGATCCGGGTTCCGACCCGACCGACCCGGATGGTCCGGTTCCCCACCCTAGACCCGGTCGATCCGGTTCCCTTCCCGGATGATCCGGTTCCCCATCCGGATGGTCCGGTTGATCCGGTTCCCGACCCGGTACCCCACCCGGATGGTCCGGCTGGTCCGACTCCCCGCACGGTCGATTTGGCACCCCACCCGGACCACCCGGATGATCCGGTTCCCCGTCCGGATGGTCCGGTTGATCCGGTTCCCCGACCCGGTACCCCACCCGGTTCCCCACCCGGATGGTCCGGTTCCCCACCCCAGACCCGGTCGATCCGGTTCCCGACCCGGGTGATCCGGTTCCCCGTCCGGATCACTACCCGTTTGGTCCGGTTTCCCACCCGGTACCGCACCCGGTTGGTCCGGTTGGTCCGCTTCCCCACCCGGACCACCCGGATCATCCGGTTCCCCGTCCGGATGGTCCGGTTGACCCGGCTCCCGACCCGGAACCGCACCGGGTTCCCCACCCGGTTGGTCCGATTTCCCACCCGGTCGATTCGGCTCCCCACCCGGACGGTCCGATTGGTCCGGTTCCCCAACCGGATGGTCGGGTTGATCCGGTTCCCGACCCGGTTCCCCACCCGGATGGTCCGGTTGGTCCGGTTCCCCACCCGGTTGGTCCGATTTCCCACCCGGTCGATTCGGCTCCCCACCCGGACGGTCCGATTGGTCCGGTTCCCCAACCGGATGGTCGGGTTGATCCGGTTCCCGACCCGGTTCCCCACCCGGATGGTCCGGTTGGTCCGGTTCCCCACCCGGTTGGTCCGATTTCCCACCCGGTCGATTCGGCTCCCCACCCGGACGGTCCGATTGGTCCGGTTCCCCAACCGGATGGTCGGGTTGATCCGGTTCCCGACCCGGTTCCCCACCCGGATGGTCCGGTTGGTCCGGTTCCCCACCCGGTTGGTCCGATTTCCCACCCGGTCGATTCGGCTCCCCACCCGGACGGTCCGATTGGTCCGGTTCCCCAACCGGATGGTCGGGTTGATCCGGTTCCCGACCCGGTTCCCCACCCGGATGGTCCGGTTGGTCCGGTTCCCCACCCGGTTGGTCCGATTTCCCACCCGGTCGATTCGGCTCCCCACCCGGACGGTCCGATTGGTCCGGCTCCCCAACCGGATGGTCGGGTTGATCCGGTTCCCGACCCGGTTCCCCACCCGGATGGTCCGGTTGGTCCGGTTCCCCACCCGGATGACCCGGTCGATCCGGATCCCCACCCGGATGACCCGGATGGTCCGGTTCCCCGCCCGGTACCCTACCCGGCTGGTCCGTTTCCCCACCCGGTTCCCCATCGGGCTTGCCCGGCTGATCCGGTTCCCCACCCGGATCACCCGGTCGATCCAATTCCCCATACGGATGACCCGGATGATCCGGCTTCCCGTCCGGTTCCCTGTCCGGTTGGTCCGGTTCCCCACCCGGTACCCCAACCGGATGGTCCGGTTGATCCGGTTCTCCACCCGGATGACCCGGATGATCCGGTTCCCCATCCGGATGACCCGGATGATCCGGTTCCCAGTCCGGTTCCTGACCCGGTACCCCACCCGGATGGTCCGGCCGGGTCCGGTTCCCCACCCGGATGGTCCGGTCGGTCCGGTTGGTCCGGTTTCCCACCCGGTCGATCCGGTTCCCCACCCGGATGACCCGGTTGATCCGGTTCCCCACCCGGATGACCCGGTTGATCCGGCTCCCCACCCGGATGGTCCGGTCGGTCCGGTTCCCGACCCGGCACCCCACCCGGATGGTCCGGTTGGGTCCGGTCCCCCACGGGGATGGTACGGTTGAGTCCGGTTCTCCACCCGGATGGTCCTGTCGATCCGGTTCCCGACCCGGATGATCCGGATG
>CANXME010000962.1:15000-25000 GCA_948144175.1 Closterium sp. NIES-65 | reverse complement strand
GTCCGGACCCCAACCTTGGTGGAACCGGATCCACCCGGGTCGGGTGGGGGTCCGGACCATCCCGCGTGGGAACCGGATCCACCCAGGCCGGGTGGTGGGGGTCCGGATCATCCCGGGCGGGAACCGGATCCACCCAGGCCGGGTGGGGGTCCGGACCACCCCGGTTGGGAACCGAATCCATCCTGAGCGGGTGGGAACCGGATGGACCCAGGCCGGGCGGGGGTCCGGACCAGCCCGGGTGGGGACCGGATGGACCCATCCCGGGTGGGAACCGAGCCCACCAGAGCCTAGGTCCTAAAGAGGGACAAAGAAGAGCTGACACTACTTTATTCCTAGGCCAATCACTCGGATCACGTTGGGTTACCATCATTCCTAGGCGTTTGGGAATTCCCCACCGAGGGGAATCCACCCAGGCCGGGTGGGGGTCCGGACCATCCCGGGTGGGATCCGGATGGGGGTCCGGACCCTAAACCCGGGTGGGAACCGGATCCACCCAGGCCAGGTGGGGGTCCGGACCATCCCGGGTGGGAACTGGATCCACCCGGACCGGGTTGGGGTCCGGACCATCCAGGGTGGGAACCGGATCCACCCAGGCCGGGCGGGGGTCCGGACCATCCTGAGTGGGAGCCAGATCCACCCAGGCCGGGTGGGGGTCCGGACCATCCCAGTTGCGGACCGGATGGACCCACCAGAGCCCGGGTCCTAGGGAGGGACAAGGTACCCCTTCCTCATTCCAGGGCCAATCACTCGGATAACGTTGGGTTACCATCATTTGGGGCGTTCAAAAGTGCATCACCAGGGCCCAAGGGAGAGAAAATACAAACTTCCTACTTTATTCCAGGGCCAATCACTCGGATAACGTTGGGTTACCATCATTCGGGGCGTTCGGAAATGCCCCACCAGGGCCCAAGGGAGAGAAGATACAACTCCCTAACCTATTCCAGGGCCAATCACTCGGATAACGTTGGGTTACCATCATTTGGGGCGTTTGAAAATGCCCCACCAGGGCCCAAGGGAGAGAAGATAACAACTCCCCACCCTATTCCAGGGCCAATCACTTGGATAACGTTGGGTTACCATCATTTGGGGCGTTTGAAAATGCCCCACCAGGGCCCAAGGGAGAGAAGATAACAACTCCCCACCCTATTCCAGGGCCAATCACTTGGATAACGTTGGGTTACCATCATTTGGGGCGTTTGGAAATGCCCCACCAGGGCCCAAGTGAGAGAAGATAACAACTCCCTACCCTATTCCAGGGCCAATCACTTGGATAACGTTGGGTTACCATCATTTTGGGCGCTTAAAAATGCCCCACCAGGGCCCAAGGGAGAGAAGATAACAACTCCCCACCCTATTCCAGGGCCAATCACTTGGATAACGTTGGGTTACCATCATTTTGGGCGCTTAAAAATGCCCCACCAGGGCCCAAGGGAGAGAAGATAACAACTCCCCACCCTATTCCAGGGCCAATCACTTGGATAACGTTGGGTTACCATCATTTGGGGCGTTTGGAAATGCCCCACCAGGGCCCAAGTGAGAGAAGATAACAACTCCCTACCCCATTCCAGGGCCAATCACTTGGATAACGTTGGGTTACCATCATTTTGGGCGCTTAAAAATGCCCCACCAGGGCCCAAGGGAGAGAAGATAACAACTCCCCACCCTATTCCAGGGCCAATCACTTGGATAACGTTGGGTTACCATCATTTTGGGCGCTTAAAAATGCCCCACCAGGGCCCAAGGGAGAGAAGATAACAACTCCCCACCCTATTCCAGGGCCAATCACTTGGATAACGTTGGGTTACCATCATTTGGGGCGTTTGGAAATGCCCCACCAGGGCCCAAGTGAGAGAAGATAACAACTCCCTACCCTATTCCAGGGCCAATCACTTGGATAACGTTGGGTTACCATCATTTTGGGCGCTTAAAAATGCCCCACCAGGGCCCAAGGGAGAGAAGATAACAACTCCCCACCCTATTCCAGGGCCAATCACTTGGATAACGTTGGGTTACCATCATTTGGGGCGTTTGGAAATGCCCCACCAGGGCCCAAGTGAGAGAAGATAACAACTCCCTACCCTATTCCAGGGCCAATCACTTGGATAACGTTGTGTTACCATCATTTTGGGCGCTTAAAAATGCCCCACCAGGGTTCAAGGGAGAGAAGATAACAACTCCCCACCCTATTCCAGGGCCAATCACTTGGATAACGTTGGGTTACCATCATTTGGGGCGTTCGGAAATGCCCCACCAGGGCCCAAGTGAGAGAAGATAACAACTCCCTACCCTTTTCCAGGGCCAATCACTTGGATAACGTTGGGTTACCATCACTTGGGGCGTTTGAAAATGCCCCACCAGGGCCCAAGGGGGAGAAGACAGCAACTCCCTACCCTATTCCAGGGCCAATCACTCGGATAACGTTGGGTTACCATCATTTGGGGCAAACCGAAATCCACCACCATGGCACTGGGGAGGGGCAACATACCCGGTTCCCTACCCTATTCCAGGGCCAATCACTCGGATCACGTTGGGTTACCATCATTTGGGGCCATCTTGGGATGGATATGAGCCTGTGCAAGGGTGATTTTGAGCCTTGGCCCCTAAATCCCCCGGTACAATGGAGCGTTTGTCTCATTCCAGCCGGTCAAAAGGACCCTTGGGATGGATATGAACCCGTAGGAAGGTAGCTCCCACCCTGTTTTACACTCCCCCTCGGTCATCCAGGCCTTTGCACCGGTAAAAAGAGGTCCTGGAGCCCGTCCGAGCCCGTGCAAGGGTGGAATTCAACCTTGGCCGGTCCTTTGGATCGTTTGCCTCATTCCAGCCGGTCAAATGGACCCTTGGGACGGATATGAGCCCGTAGAAAGGTAGCTCCCGCCCTGGTTTACACTTCCCCCCGGTCATCCGGGCCTTTTCGCCGGGAAGAGGAGGCCCCGGAGCCCGTCCGAGCCCGTGCAAGGGTGGAATTCAACCTTGGCCGGTCCTTTGGATCGTTTGTCTCATTCCAGCCGGTCAAATGGACCCTTGGGACGGATATGAACCCGTGGAAAGGTAGCTCCCGCCCTGTTTTACACTTCCCCCCGGTCATCCGGGCCATTTCACCGGGAAGAGGAGGCCCCGGAGCCCATCCGAGCCCGTGCAAGGGTGGAATTCAACCTTGGCCGGTCCTTTGGATCGTTTGCCTCATTCCAGCCGGTCAAAAGGACGCTTGGGATGTGTATGAGCCCGTAGAGAGGAAGCTCCCGCCCTGGTTTACACTTCCCTCCGGTCACCCAGGTCTTTGCACCGGGAAAAAGAGGTCCCGGAGCCCATCCGAGCCCGTGCAAGGGTGGATTTCAACCTTGGGCGGTCCATTGGAGCGACTGTTTCGGTCCAGCCGGTCAAGAAGACCCTTGGGATGGATATGAACCCGTAGAAAGGAAGCTCCCACCCTGGATTACACTTGCCCCAAATCATCCGGGCCTTTGCACCGGGAAAAAGAGGTCCCAGAGCCCACCCGAGCCCGTGCAAGGGTGGAATTCAACCTTGGCCGGTCCTTTGGATCGTTTGCCTCATTCCAGCCGGTCAAAAGGACCCTTGGGATGGATATGAGCCCGTAGAGAGGAAGCTCCCACCCTTGTTTACACGTCCCCTCGGTCACCCAGGTCTTTGCACCGGGAAAAGGAGGTCCCGGAGCCCATCCGAGCCCGTGCAAGGGTGGATTTCAACCTTGGATGGTCCATTGGAGCAATTGTTTGATTCCAGCCGGTCAAGAAGAGACCCTTGGGATGGATATGAACCCGTAGAAAGGAAGCTCCCACCCTGGTTTACACTTCCCCCAGATCATCCGGGCCTTTGCACCGGGAGAAAGAGGTCCCGGAGCCCACCCGAGCCCATGCAAGGGTGGAATTCAACCTTGGCCGGTCCATTGGAGCGTTTGTCTCATTCCAGCCGGTCAAATGGACCCTTGGGAAGAATATGAACCCGTGGAAAGGAAGCTCCCACCCTGGTTTACACTCCCCCCCGGTCATCCGGGCCTTGGCACCGGGAAAAGGAGGCCCCGGAGCCCACGGGGGGTGCGGTCCGGATCCATCCCATCTAGGGTGGTGTGATCCGGATCCATCCCATCCCGGGTGGGGTTATTTGGATCCATCCAGTCCAGGGTGGTGAGATCCGGATCCATCCCATCCCGGGTGGGGTGATCCGGATCCAGCCCATCCCGAGTGGGGTGATCCGGATCCATCCCAACCGGGGTGGTGTGACCCGGATCCATCACGCCTAGGGTGGTGGGATCCGGATCCATCGACCCGGTCGATCCGGTTCCCCGCCCGGTTCCAGCCCGGATGATCCGGCCGGTCCGGTCCATCCGGTTCCACGTCCAGTTGACCCAGCTCCCCACCCGGTCGATCCGGCCGGTCCGGTAGATCTGGTTCCCCGTCCGGTCCGGTCCAACCGGTTCCAAGTCCGGTTGACCCGGATCCCCACCCGGTCGAGCCGGCCGGTCCAGTAGATCCGGTTCCCCATCCGGTTCCCTACCCGGTTCCGACCCGGTTGATCCGGCTCCCTACCGGGTCGAACCGGTCCCTCACCCGACCCGGTTCCACACCCGGATGTTCCGGCTTCCTACCTTGGACCCGGTCGATCCGGTTCCCGACCCGGTTCCCCACCCGTATGGTCCGGCTTCCTACCCTAGACCCGGTCGGTCCGGTTCCCTTCCCGGATGACCCGGATGATCCGGTTCCCCGGCCGGATGGTCCGGTTGATCCGATTCCCGACCCGGTACCCCACCCGGTTGGCCCGGTTGGTCCGACTCCCCACACGGTCGGTTCGGCACCCCGGTTCCCCATCCGGATGGTCCGGTCGATCCGCCGGTACCCGACCCGGTTCCCCACCCGGATGGTCCCGCTTCCTACCCTAGACCCGGTCGATCCGGTTCCCGACCCGGTACCCGACCCGGTTCCCCACCCGGATGGTCCAGCTTCCTACCCTAGACCCGGTCGATCCGGTACCCGACCCGGTACCCGACCCGGTTCCCCACCCGGATGGTCCGGCTTCCTACAATAGATCCGGTCGATCCGGTACCCGACCCGGTACCCGACCCGGTTCCCCACCCGGATGGTCCCGCTTCCTACACTAGACCCGGTCGATCCGGTTCCCGACCCGGTACCCGACCCGGTTCCCCACCCGGATGGTTCGGCTTCCTACCCTAGATCCGGTCGATCCGGTACCCGACCCGGTTCCCCACCCGGATGGTCCGGCTTCCTACCATAGATCCGGTCGATCCGGTACCCGACCCGGTACCCGACCCGGTTCCCCACCCGGATGGTCCCGCTTCCTACACTAGACCCGGTCGATCCGGTTCCCGACCCGGTACCCGACCCGGTTCCCCACCCGGATGGTTCGGCTTCCTACCCTAGATCCGGTCGATCCGGTTCCCGACCCGGCTCCCCACCCGGATGGTCCCGCTTCCTACCCTAGACCCGGTCGATCCGGTTCCCGACCCGGTACCCGACCCGGTTCCCCACCCGTATGGTCCGGCTTCCTACCCTAGACCCGGTCGGTCCGGTTCCCTTCCCGGATGACCCGAATGATCCGGTTCCCCGGCCGGATGGTCCGGTTGATCCGGTACCGGATCCGGTACCCCACCCGGCTGGCCCGGTTGGTCCGACTCCCCACACGGTCGGTTCGGCACCCCGGTTCCCCATCCGGATGGTCCGGTCGATCCGCCGGTACCCGACCCGGTTCCCCACCCGGATGGTCCCGCTCCCTACCCTAGACCCGGTCGATCCGGTTCCCGACCCGGTACCCGACCCGGTTCCCCACCCGGATGGTACGGCTTCCTACCCTAGATCCGGTCGATCCGGTACCCGACCCGGTACCCGACCCGGTTCCCCACCCGGATGGTCCGGCTTCCTACCATAGACCCGGTCGATCCGGTACCCGACCCGGTTGGCCGGCCCGGTTCCCCACCCGGATGGTCCGGCTTCCCACCCTAGATCCGGTCGATCCGGTACCCGACCCGGTTGGCCGACCCGGTTCCCCACCCGGATGGTCCGGCTTCCTACCCTAGATCCGGTCGGTCCGGTACCCGACCCGGTTCCCCACCCGGATGGTCCGGCTTCCTACCCTAGACCCGGTCGGTCCGGTACCCGACCCGGTACCGGACCCGGCTCCCCACCCGGATGGTCCGGCTTCCTACCCTAGACCCGGTCGATCCGGTTCCCGACCCGGTACCGGACCCGGTTCCCCACCCGGATGGTCCTGTTCCCTAACCTAGATCCGGTTCCCTTCCCGGATGACCCGGATGATCCGGTTCCCCGGTCGGATGGTCCGGTCGATCCGGTTCCCGACCCGGTACCCCACCCGGTTGGTCCGACTCCCGACACGGTCGGTTCGGCACCCCATGCGGATGATCCGGATGATCCGGTTCCCCATCCGGTTGGTCCGGTGGATCCGGTTCCCGGTCCGGTACCCGACCCGGTTCCCCACCCGGATGGTCCGGCTTCCTACCCTAGATCCGGTCGGTCCGGTACCCGACCCGGTTCCCCACCCGGATGGTCCGGCTTCCTACCCTAGACCCGGTCGGTCCGGTACCCGACCCGGTACCGGACCCGGCTCCCCGCCCGGATGGTCCGGCTTCCTACCCTATACCCGGTCGATCCGGTTCCCGACCCAGTACCGGACCCGGTTCCCCACCCGGATGGTCCGGTTCCCTAACCTGGATCCGGTTCCCTTCCCGGATGACCCGGATGATCCGGTTCCCCGGTCGGATGGTCCGGTCGATCCGGTTCCCGACCCGGTACCCCACCCGGTTGGTCCGACTCCCGACACGGTCGGTTCGGCACCCCATGCGGATGATCCGGATGATCCGGTTCCCCATCCGGTTGGTCCGGTGGATCCGGTTCCCGGTCCGGTACCCGACCCGGTTCCCCACCCGGATGGTCCCGCTTCCTACACTAGACCCGGTCGATCCGGTTCCCGACCCGGTACCCGACCCGGTTCCCCACCCGGATGGTTCGGCTTCCTACCCTAGATCCCGTCGATCCGGTTCCCGACCCGGTACCCGACCCGGCTCCCCACCCGGATGGTCCCGCTTCCTACCCTAGACCCGGTCGATCCGGTTCCCGACCCGGTACCCGACCCGGTTCCCCACCCGGATGGTACGGCTTCCTACCCGAGATCCGGTCGATCCGGTACCCGACCCGGTACCGGACCCGGTTCCCCACCCGGATGGTCCGGCTTCCTACCCTAGACCCGGTCGGTCCGGTACCCGACCCGGTACCGGACCCGGCTCCCCACCCGGATGGTCCGGCTTCCTACCCTAGACCCGGTCGATCCGGTTCCCGACCCGGTACCGGACCCGGTTCCCCACCCGGATGGTCCGGTTCCCTAACCTAGATCCGGTTCCCTTCCCGGATGACCCGGATGATCCGGTTCCCCGGTCGGATGGTCCGGTCGATCCGGTTCCCGACCCGGTACCCCACCCGGTTGGTCCGACTCCCGACACGGTCGGTTCGGCACCCCATGCGGATGATCCGGATGATCCGGTTCCCCATCCGGTTGGTCCGGTGGATCCGGTTCCCGGTCCGGTACCCGACCCGGTTCCCCACCCGGATGGTTCGGCTTCCTACCCTAGATCCCGTCGATCCGGTTCCCGACCCGGTACCCGACCCGGCTCCCCACCCGGATGGTCCCGCTTCCTACCCTAGACCCGATCGATCCGGTTCCCGACCCGGTACCCGACCCGGTTCCCCACCCGGATGGTCCGGTTCCCTAACCTAGATCTGGTTCCCTTCCCGGATGACCCGGATGATCCGGTTCCCCGGTCGGATGGTCCGGTCGATCCGGTTCCCGACCCGGTACCCCACCCGGTTGGTCCGACTCCCGACACGGTCGGTTCGGCACCCCATGCGGATGATCCGGATGATCCGGTTCCCCATCCGGTTGGTCCGGTCGATCCGGTTTCCGACCCGGTACCCGACCCGGTTCCCCACCCGGATGGTCCCGCTTCCTACCCTAGACCTGGTACCCGACCCGCTTCCCCACCCGGACGGTCCGGCTTCCTACCCTAGATCCGGTCGATCCGGTACCCGACCCGGTTGGCCGACCCGGTTCCCCACCCGGATGGTCCGGCTTCCTACCCTAGACCCGGTCGATCCGGCACCGGACCCGGTTCCCCACCCGGATGGTCCGGCTTCCTGCCCTAGACCCGGTCGATCCGGTTCCCCACCCGGATGGTCCGGCTTCCTACCCTAGACCCGGTCGATCCGGTTCCCGACCCGGTACCGGACCCGGTTCCCCACCCGGATGGTCCGGTTCCCTAACCTAGACCCGGTCGATCCGGTTCCCTTCCGGGATGACCCGGATGATCCGGTTCCCCGTCCGGATGGTCCGGTCGATCCGGTTCCCGACCCGGTAGGGAAGGTAGGGGTCCGTGCAAGGACCCACACCCACCCTAGAGCCCGCAAAGAACCCCGGTCGAGAACGAAGGTGTGACCCAAAGAATAAAGGGCTCTAGGGAGGGTGTGGGCCCGTCCAAGGACCCACACCCACCCGGGAGCCGTCAAAGAACCGGACCCGTCCCATCCACGGTGGCCCGGTCCGGATCCATCCCTTCCAGGGTGGTTCGGACCGGACCCATCCCACCCGCGGTGTTTCGAACCGGATCAATCCCCACCGGGGAGGTGCGATCCGTATCCATCCCATCCAGGGTGGTGTGATCCGGATCCATCCCAACCCCCCGGCGGGGTTATCCGGATCCATCCCGTCCAGGGTGGTGAGATCCGGATCCATCCCATCCCGAGAGGGGTGATCGGGATCCATCCCAACCGGGGGGGTGCGACCCGGATCCATCCCGCCTAGGGTGGTGGGATCCGGATCCATCGACCCGGCTCAACCGGTTGATCCTGTTCCCCGCCCGGCTCCAACCCGGATGATCCGGCTGGTCCGGTCCATCCGGTTCCCCGTCCGGTTGACCCGGCTCCCCACCCGGTTGATCCGGTCGATCCGGTCGGTCCGGTGAATCCGGTTTCCCAACCGGTTCCGATCCGGTCGATCCGGCTCCCTACCGGGTCGACCCGATCCCTCACCCGGCTGGGGCGGTTGATCCGGTTACCCACCCGTTTCCGGCCCGGTTGATCCGACCGAACCGGCCCATTCGGCTCTCCACCCGGTTCCGATCCGGTTCCCCACCCGTTTTCGGTCCGGCTTGTCCGTCCGATTGGGTCCATCCGGCTCCCATCCGGTTGATACGGTTCAACACCCGGTTCCGGATCCGGGTTCCGACCCGACCGACCCGGATGGTCCGGTTCCCCACCCTAGACCCGGTCGATCCGGTTCCCTTCCCGGATGATCCGGTTCCCCATCCGGATGGTCCGGTTGATCCGGTTCCCGACCCGGTACCCCACCCGGATGGTCCGGCTGGTCCGACTCCCCGCACGGTCGATTTGGCACCCCACCCGGACCACCCGGATGATCCGGTTCCCCGTCCGGATGGTCCGGTTGATCCGGTTCCCCGACCCGGTACCCCACCCGGTTCCCCACCCGGATGGTCCGGTTCCCCACCCCAGATCCGGTCGATCCGGTTCCCGACCCGGGTGATCCGGTTCCCCGTCCGGATCACTACCCGTTTGGTCCGGTTTCCCACCCGGTACCGCACCCGGTTGGTCCGGTTGGTCCGCTTCCCCACCCGGACCACCCGGATCATCCGGTTCCCCGTCCGGATGGTCCGGTTGACCCGGCTCCCGACCCGGAACCGCACCGGGTTCCCCACCCGGTTGGTCCGATTTCCCACCCGGTCGATTCGGCTCCCCACCCGGACGGTCCGATTGGTCCGGTTCCCCAACCGGATGGTCGGGTTGATCCGGTTCCCGACCCGGTTCCCCACCCGGATGGTCCGGTTGGTCCGGTTCCCCACCCGGTTGGTCCGATTTCCCACCCGGTCGATTCGGCTCCCCACCCGGACGGTCCGATTGGTCCGGTTCCCCAACCGGATGGTCGGGTTGATCCGGTTCCCGACCCG
>CANXME010000962.1:0-5000 GCA_948144175.1 Closterium sp. NIES-65 | reverse complement strand
GTCATCTCTTCCCATTTTCGGCCCAGAGCCTCTGGCGGAAGGCTCCGGGCCTCGATCCCGGGTACCCAAAGCTGGGTGTGGTGGATTGGCCCCAAGGTGGCAGCCATCCCTCGGTTTCTCCCATGTGCCGCGGCGGCCCGCCCGCGGCGAGACGGCAACGCCAACCGCACGAGGCGGCTGTGTTCCGTCCCTCCCTCCAGGCCGAGGTCCCCGCTCGGCCCCGTTAAAAACGAGGCTTCGCTGTCCCTCAATCGACCTGGTTTGCCTCCGGCCCGAGAGGCACACCATCTTCCCCGGACTCTCCTAGGTGGACTCCGGTTGCCCCCGTGAACGAGGGTTCCCGTCGACCTCCACGGAGGGTCTGGGGTAGCAGCGCTTGCCAACCTGCAACGGTTTCCCGTTGCCCTTTCTTCCACGGGCCCTCCCGGCCCCTCCTCCCCTGCACATCTGGGGCTCTGCATTTAATTTTAGCCAGAGCCCCCGCCTCCCAGATGGCCCTCCGCACCACAAGTACGTCCCGCCCCCTACCTCTGGGGGTCAAAGTGCATGCCAACCCTCCGAAGAGTGTCGACGCACACAAAACATTCGGGCGTCCCGGTCCACGTCTCACGTGTCCCCATGTGGTGAATCATAGAGGCCTCGAAGGCTCGACGGATTGCCTGGGCAACCCGCCGGACCTTTGTGGAGAGGGTCCTTTACCTCCTCTTCCACGTATTATTACTACAAAAAGTAGCTCGATCACCGTGGCTTACCTGCAATTAAAGGCTTTAAACACACAGAAGGGCGGGTGTAATGGCCAAAAAAAAAAAAAAACAACGCCTTCCTCCTAGTCCAGTCACATGGATTACGTTGGCTTACCAACATTTGCGGCCAAGACACAAAGTGAGCCCGAAAGAGGGACATCACGACGCTGCCATACAGTGCTCGTGGACCAATCACTAGGATCACGTTGGGTTACCTTGATACGGGGCTCAAATCTAATCTTACTGGGGCATTAGGGACACAAAAACTGCTGGGAAAAGTACTCATGGATTATTCCTAGGCCAATCACTCGGATAACGTTGGGTTACCATCATTTGGGGGAATTGAAAAACCCCCACCGAGGGGAATCCACCCGGCCCGGATGGTGGTCCGGACCCCAACCTTGGTGGAACCGGATCCACCCGGGTCGGGTGGGGGTCCGGACCATCCCGCGTGGGAACCGGATCCACCCAGGCCGGGTGGTGGGGGTCCGGATCATCCCGGGCGGGAACCGGATCCACCCAGGCCGGGTGGGGGTCCGGACCACCCCGGTTGGGAACCGAATCCATCCTGAGCGGGTGGGAACCGGATGGACCCAGGCCGGGCGGGGGTCCGGACCAGCCCGGGTGGGGACCGGATGGACCCATCCCGGGTGGGAACCGAGCCCACCAGAGCCTAGGTCCTAAAGAGGGACAAAGAAGAGCTGACACTACTTTATTCCTAGGCCAATCACTCGGATCACGTTGGGTTACCATCATTCTAGGCGTTTGGGAATTCCCCACCGAGGGGAATCCACCCAGGCCGGGTGGGGGTCCGGACCATCCCGGGTGGGATCCGGATGGGGGTCCGGACCCTAAACCCGGGTGGGAACCGGATCCACCCAGGCCAGGTGGGGGTCCGGACCATCCCGGGTGGGAACTGGATCCACCCGGACCGGGTTGGGGTCCGGACCATCCAGGGTGGGAACCGGATCCACCCAGGCCGGGCGGGGGTCCGGACCATCCTGAGTGGGAGCCAGATCCACCCAGGCCGGGTGGGGGTCCGGACCATCCCAGTTGCGGACCGGATGGACCCACCAGAGCCCGGGTCCTAGGGAGGGACAAGGTACCCCTTCCTCATTCCAGGGCCAATCACTCGGATAACGTTGGGTTACCATCATTTGGGGCGTTCAAAAGTGCATCACCAGGGCCCAAGGGAGAGAAAATACAAACTTCCTACTTTATTCCAGGGCCAATCACTCGGATAACGTTGGGTTACCATCATTCGGGGCGTTCGGAAATGCCCCACCAGGGCCCAAGGGAGAGAAGATACAACTCCCTAACCTATTCCAGGGCCAATCACTCGGATAACGTTGGGTTACCATCATTTGGGGCGTTTGAAAATGCCCCACCAGGGCCCAAGGGAGAGAAGATAACAACTCCCCACCCTATTCCAGGGCCAATCACTTGGATAACGTTGGGTTACCATCATTTGGGGCGTTTGAAAATGCCCCACCAGGGCCCAAGGGAGAGAAGATAACAACTCCCCACCCTATTCCAGGGCCAATCACTTGGATAACGTTGGGTTACCATCATTTGGGGCGTTTGGAAATGCCCCACCAGGGCCCAAGTGAGAGAAGATAACAACTCCCTACCCTATTCCAGGGCCAATCACTTGGATAACGTTGGGTTACCATCATTTTGGGCGCTTAAAAATGCCCCACCAGGGCCCAAGGGAGAGAAGATAACAACTCCCCACCCTATTCCAGGGCCAATCACTTGGATAACGTTGGGTTACCATCATTTTGGGCGCTTAAAAATGCCCCACCAGGGCCCAAGGGAGAGAAGATAACAACTCCCCACCCTATTCCAGGGCCAATCACTTGGATAACGTTGGGTTACCATCATTTGGGGCGTTTGGAAATGCCCCACCAGGGCCCAAGTGAGAGAAGATAACAACTCCCTACCCCATTCCAGGGCCAATCACTTGGATAACGTTGGGTTACCATCATTTTGGGCGCTTAAAAATGCCCCACCAGGGCCCAAGGGAGAGAAGATAACAACTCCCCACCCTATTCCAGGGCCAATCACTTGGATAACGTTGGGTTACCATCATTTTGGGCGCTTAAAAATGCCCCACCAGGGCCCAAGGGAGAGAAGATAACAACTCCCCACCCTATTCCAGGGCCAATCACTTGGATAACGTTGGGTTACCATCATTTGGGGCGTTTGGAAATGCCCCACCAGGGCCCAAGTGAGAGAAGATAACAACTCCCTACCCTATTCCAGGGCCAATCACTTGGATAACGTTGGGTTACCATCATTTTGGGCGCTTAAAAATGCCCCACCAGGGCCCAAGGGAGAGAAGATAACAACTCCCCACCCTATTCCAGGGCCAATCACTTGGATAACGTTGGGTTACCATCATTTGGGGCGTTTGGAAATGCCCCACCAGGGCCCAAGTGAGAGAAGATAACAACTCCCTACCCTATTCCAGGGCCAATCACTTGGATAACGTTGTGTTACCATCATTTTGGGCGCTTAAAAATGCCCCACCAGGGTTCAAGGGAGAGAAGATAACAACTCCCCACCCTATTCCAGGGCCAATCACTTGGATAACGTTGGGTTACCATCATTTGGGGCGTTCGGAAATGCCCCACCAGGGCCCAAGTGAGAGAAGATAACAACTCCCTACCCTTTTCCAGGGCCAATCACTTGGATAACGTTGGGTTACCATCACTTGGGGCGTTTGAAAATGCCCCACCAGGGCCCAAGGGGGAGAAGACAGCAACTCCCTACCCTATTCCAGGGCCAATCACTCGGATAACGTTGGGTTACCATCATTTGGGGCAAACCGAAATCCACCACCATGGCACTGGGGAGGGGCAACATACCCGGTTCCCTACCCTATTCCAGGGCCAATCACTCGGATCACGTTGGGTTACCATCATTTGGGGCCATCTTGGGATGGATATGAGCCTGTGCAAGGGTGATTTTGAGCCTTGGCCCCTAAATCCCCCGGTACAATGGAGCGTTTGTCTCATTCCAGCCGGTCAAAAGGACCCTTGGGATGGATATGAACCCGTAGGAAGGTAGCTCCCACCCTGTTTTACACTCCCCCTCGGTCATCCAGGCCTTTGCACCGGTAAAAAGAGGTCCTGGAGCCCGTCCGAGCCCGTGCAAGGGTGGAATTCAACCTTGGCCGGTCCTTTGGATCGTTTGCCTCATTCCAGCCGGTCAAATGGACCCTTGGGACGGATATGAGCCCGTAGAAAGGTAGCTCCCGCCCTGGTTTACACTTCCCCCCGGTCATCCGGGCCTTTTCGCCGGGAAGAGGAGGCCCCGGAGCCCGTCCGAGCCCGTGCAAGGGTGGAATTCAACCTTGGCCGGTCCTTTGGATCGTTTGTCTCATTCCAGCCGGTCAAATGGACCCTTGGGACGGATATGAACCCGTGGAAAGGTAGCTCCCGCCCTGTTTTACACTTCCCCCCGGTCATCCGGGCCATTTCACCGGGAAGAGGAGGCCCCGGAGCCCATCCGAGCCCGTGCAAGGGTGGAATTCAACCTTGGCCGGTCCTTTGGATCGTTTGCCTCATTCCAGCCGGTCAAAAGGACGCTTGGGATGTGTATGAGCCCGTAGAGAGGAAGCTCCCGCCCTGGTTTACACTTCCCTCCGGTCACCCAGGTCTTTGCACCGGGAAAAAGAGGTCCCGGAGCCCATCCGAGCCCGTGCAAGGGTGGATTTCAACCTTGGGCGGTCCATTGGAGCGACTGTTTCGGTCCAGCCGGTCAAGAAGACCCTTGGGATGGATATGAACCCGTAGAAAGGAAGCTCCCACCCTGGATTACACTTGCCCCAAATCATCCGGGCCTTTGCACCGGGAAAAAAGAGGTCCCAGAGCCCACCCGAGCCCGTGCAAGGGTGGAATTCAACCTTGGCCGGTCCTTTGGATCGTTTGCCTCATTCCAGCCGGTCAAAAGGACCCTTGGGATGGATATGAGCCCGTAGAGAGGAAGCTCCCACCCTTGTTTACACGTCCCCTCGGTCACCCAGGTCTTTGCACCGGGGAAAAGGAGGTCCCGGAGCCCATCAGGCCCGTTGCAAGGGTGGATTTCAACCTTGGATGGTCCATGGAGCAATTGTTTGATTCCAGCCGGTCAAGAAGAGACCCTTGGGATGGATATGAACCCGTAGAAAGGAAGCTCCCACCCTGGTTTACACTCCCCCAGATCATCCGGGCCTTTGCACCGGGAGAAAGAGGTCCCGGAGCCCACCCGAGC
>CANXME010000961.1:0-61430 GCA_948144175.1 Closterium sp. NIES-65 | reverse complement strand
CCCCCGCCAGCTCCTCCAGCGCCCTTGCCCCCCTTGCCCTTGCTGAGTGGCGTCTCCCGCTAGGGGGAGACGCCGCGCCGACCGACTCAAGACCAACGAGGTCGGCCGCAGCAGCAGAGGCAACAGAGGGCAAGAGGGGGGAGGGGGAGCACCCCTCAAAGACAGGGGTACAAGGGTCACCACGAGAGGCTCCTACAGCAACTTTACTCTGTTCTGCTGCTAGAGGCGCTCCTCGAGGAGGTCAACGGTGAGGGTGGTGGGGAAAACAGAGAGGAAGTGGTCCCTAACCGAGCGAAGGGTGTCAGGGAGCCAGGTGACTATGTAGTAGAGGGTGATGTACATTGGGGGGGGGTTCTTGGCGCAGAACTCAGCAGGAAGTGCAGCGCGGTAGCGAGTGTCACTAGTGCGAAGGTGCGTAATGAGGTCAGCGACTGTGGGAAAAGCGGCGAGGTCAGGGAAGAGGTACGGCAGTATGAGGCAGCTAAGGGCAGCAGTGGCAGGGGAAGAGTAGCGTGCAACGACAGCGTCGTACAAGGTCTTAGCACTCTTGTACTGACTAAAATGCGCGCGCTCAGCGGTCGGTAAGTGGTGGCGCACAGCAAGGCGAGCAGCAGCATCGCGCGTGGCCCACTGTGAGCGAACAGTGGCGTCAGCATCAGCAGCAGGGGCAGGAGAGGCACCAGAGGTGAGGTCAAACAGAGAGAGAACGTCTGCCCTATCGCACTGTAGGAAAAGCTGCAGATCATCTACCCAGACCTCAAAGACAACAGCCCGACCCTTAGCGTCAAAGGTGAGAACACTGGGGGTGGCCATGACAGCAGTAGACTGGCAGAGAGAGCAGTGGGGAAGGGCAGTGCAGTGGCAGAGGCGCTGCTCTTACCAGGCAGGTGGGGCGGGCAGAGGCAGGCGCAGGGACAGGGCCGCGACTGCAGGGACTGCGGCGTCTCGGCTGCGGCGGCGTGGCGGCTTGGCGGCTTGGCGGCTCGGTTGCAGGGCGGCTCGGCGGCTTGGCGGCTCGGCAGCTCGGCGGCTCGGCGGCTCGGCAGCTCGGCTGCTCGGCGGCTCGGCAGCTCGGCGGCACGGTGGCAAGGGCGGCTCGGCAGCTCGGCAGTGACGGCGGCTCGGTTGCTCGACGGGGCCGGGAAGGGCGGTTGAGGGGCCGAGGAAGGGCGGCAGGGCCGCGAAGGGCGGTGACGGGGCCGCAAGGGGCGGCAACAAGGCCGCTGAAGGGCGGCGATGAGGCCGCTGAGGGGCGGCGACGGGGCCGCTGAAGGGCGGCGCCGAGGCCGCGAAAGGGCGGCGACGGGGCCGCGGAAGGGCGGCAATGGGGCCGCTGAAGGGCGGCGAAGGGGCCGCGGAGGGGCGGCGACGTGGCCGATGAAGGGCAGCGACGAGGCCGAGGGGAGGGGGGACGGCGACGGGGCCGCTAAGGGCGGCTACGGGGTCGCGGCTCGCCGGCGACAGGGCCGAAAGGGGCGGCGACGGGGCCGTAAGGGGCGGCGACGGGGCCTTAAGGGGCGGCGACGGGGCCGTAAGGGGCGGTCGCAGGGCCGTGAGGGGCGGCGACGGGGCCGTAAGGGGCGGTCGCGGGGTCGTGAGGGGGCGGCGACGGGGCCGTAAGGGGCGGTCGCGGGGGTCGTGAGGGGCGGCGACGGGGCCGTAAGGGGCGGTCGCGGGGCCGTAAGAGGCGGTCGCGCCGCTGTAAGGGGCGGCGACGGGGCCGCTAAGGGGCCACGCGGGGCCTAGAGAGGGCAGCGACGGGGCCTGAGGGGCCGCTAAGAAGGGCGCGACGGGTCGCTAAGGGCGGGACACTAGGCGCGCTTCGGGCAGGGGCGGCACGCGCCCCGAGTAGGAAAAAAAATCTTGGTGGGCCCTAGGAACAGTTCCCACGAGGGAACCTGCTCGATACCATGAGAAACTTAGAACGAGAATAAATTGACTAAGGAATGAAAGTGATACAAATATGAAACCCTAGAATTGTGTACCCCTTAGTATCTAACCCGCTACAACCTACACAGGCTATATCATATAAGTTTGACAGAGAGCTCTACTCGCATGCACCTCTCTAACCATCAGATTTGCCTCTGGGTAAGGTGCGCTGAGTGCAAGCGACGGGTGTCAGTGGCAAGTGGCGGGTTAGACGGTGGTATGCACAACATGGAGGTGACTCACCTTTTCGAAATCTAACGTAACTGCTGGTGAGCAGGATGAGATCGCGCGTCACACAGACGGTTCGGTGCGTCACACATGTGTTCGCTGCTGCCGTCGTAGAAACACTCTAGATCAGGATTGATGCGCCGGAGATTTGATTGCGAGATGCGTGATTGCGAAATGCGTGATTACGAGATGTGTGATTGCGAGACGTGTGATTGCGAGACGCGTGCAGATTTGGCGGGAATAGAGGCGTGGGTGCCTCTAGTGGGGACGCTCTTCGTCATTAGAGGAATGAATGTTCTTGGCGTAACGATGGTTGGGTTTTGGTGTTATTGTTATGATGGATGACATGATGCATGCACGCCTTGTTATGGTGGGCCCTCTTTGGATCGCATTAACAAGGAAAATGGGCTACGAATGGGTCTGGGACAAGTGTAACTATACTACAAGTTACAAACTGATATGAGAACCCCAATTGTTGGGTGGGCAATATGAAGGGTTTAGGGTTCTATTATTACTGTATTGGTTTAGGGTTCTATTGTTACTGTACTTTTTTTCACGGGCAGTTTTCATGTTTCAATAGAGATTTCAACAGAGTTTCATCTGCCCAATTGTGTTCTCTGCTGAGACAGCCCTCTAGGAGGTCACATCCGCCCAGTGATAGGCTCCAGGCACAGAACGACCTAGTGTCACGTACCCCCGGTACGCAAGCTGTTGAGGCATGTTGAAACGCCTTGAGTTTCCAACATTCCAGCTATGTCATTACAACTCACCCTGCAGTTCGGGTTCCTCCAGGCCAGGCCGTTTCATGTCACCTCATGCCATGTCATGGATGACATGGGTCCCCTGCTCCACACTCACTCACGAACCACCTCTGAGGACAATTCTCAAGGTTACCACATGGTTTGTGCGATAGGGTTACCGCACGTTAGCGACAGTCGGCGAAAGGTGGTTTCTAGTTTTCGCACGCCACCATACCATAGGCCTGATGAGGAAGATGATAGGACATTTCAGATCTGGACCTATGGCATCACATAGTACTACCCACTAAGACTATCATGATTTATAAGTAGTCCTTCATCTCCTCCAGTCCCGTCCAATAACCTGATGCGTTCACATGTTATGCGTGCAATTAATCCCTAAGCGGCGATTGTGGCGGATTTTCAGGCTGCGAAATCGTCGAACCTGGTTGCGTGCGATCCGGGAATCCCAAAGGCGGGAGGTAAGCGATGTCGCGGGACTTGCAATCCCGCCGGTTCTCCAACCGGTCGAATCGCAGCTCACGGCTACCCGTCTACACTGACGACGACGACGACGCGGCGTTCGAAGCCTGGCTGCGGGAGCAAGAGCGGGAGGAGGCGGGAGGGGGTAGCGGAAGAGGCGGAAAGGCGGCTAAAACAGGGAAATCAGATGTCAAATCAAGGAAAACAGATGCAAAAACAAGCGAGAAAAGAGGTGGTGGTAAGGGGAAGGAGAGGCGATCAGAGACGGTGAACGCAGAACCCTCCGCGTCTCCAAGCGCAGCAGGGGGGGAAAAGCTGGATGGCGCAACGACGGCCACGGGGAAGGGTGGGAAGGCGGGGGGAAGCGGAAGTGCGGGGAAAGTCGAGGGGAAGACGGGGAGGGGTGGCGAAGAGGCGATGGAGGGGGTGGAGGTGGGAGATGAGCAGGGGGGGGATGAAGAGGCAGCTAAGGTGGATGCTGACGTGTCAGAGGAGGAGGCTGAGGGGGATGCTGACGTGTCAGAGGAGAAGGCTGGGGGGGATGCTGACGTGTCAGGAGAGGAAGCTGAGGTGGCTGCGGAGGACGATGACGTGTGCGAGGTGTGCGGGGGCGATGGAGAGTTGCTGATGTGTGACGCGTGCCCCGCTGTGTACCATCTGTACTGCCTGCACCCGCCTCTCTCCCACGTGCCTGAAGGCGCCTGGTTCTGCCCCAAATGCGTGAGTCACATGCCATGCCAAGCCATGCCATGCCATTCCATGCCATGCCATGCCATTCCATGCCATGCTGTGCCATGCTATGCCATGCCGTGCCATGCCGTGCCGTGCCGTGCCGTGTCATGCCGTGCCGTGCCATCCCATGCCATCCCATGCCATCCCATGCCATCCCATGCCATCCCATGCCGTGCCATGCGATGCTATGTCATGCATGTATTTGATATGAGTACATGAGACCCAAGCCACAATCTCGCTTTTTTTTGCGATTACTGTCCGCTCACCCCCCCTCTCTCTCTCGCCCGTCTGGCTCTCCTCATGCAGGGCCATGACTGGTCAGCACTGAGCGGTTTTTGGGCGTGAGAGAGGTGGAGCAGGGGGGCGAGGGGGGCGGAGAGGGTGGTGAGGGAAGAGAGGTGGCGGTGGATGGGGGGACCAGAGAGGGGGTTGGTGATGGCAAGAGGAGTGGCGATGGTGGTAGAGATGGCGATGACAGTGGAGGGCGGGGTGAGAGGAGGCGAGTGGAGGAGTATTTGATCAAGTGGAGGGACAAGTCGCACATTCATTGCACCTGGTATACTCCTGTTCCTCTTGTTGAACCTCCCTCCGACCCCGTTTCTCTCCCTCACACACGCTCCTTAACTCTCATTCGGACTACTCGGTCTTCTGACATATTCTCAGCGAGTCGACATATTCCGCGGGAAACGAGTCTTGTTTTGAGTCGACTCAGAACATCCCTCCCACTCCGTTTCTCTCCCTCACACGCACTCCTTAGTACTCATTCGGACCACTTGACGTGCTCGCTCTGTCTGACTGCTTGTAGGGGATCTACAATGACTAGCGTGCTTTCTCCTTTTCTCCCGTCAGCTCTCACACACTCTTTTTTTCCTCTCCCGTTTCACCACTTTCGTTGCCTGTTTGTAAATCGACAAAAATCCCCACCGCTTCACTGCTCCCCTGCTCCACTGCTCCACTGCTCCACCTTTAACCCTTCAACCCCCTTAAATATCTTCAGGGTGGCAGCTGCAAAGGTGGAGGCAGCAGCAAAGAGCTTCCAGGGCTTAAAGCTTGGTTGAGGAACTACCTGCGGCAGCGGGCAAAGGCGCCCAGACTCCAGAGCACCATGCTTTCTCAATCTCCTCGCCGTTCAGTATCCCTCACTCCCTCCTCTCCCTCCCCTCCTTCTTCCCCTTTGCGTCTCCCTTCCCCCAACCCCCCCCCCTTTTCAGGGTGGGAGCTACAGCATTGGAGGCAGCAGCAAAGAGCTTTCCGGGGCTTAAAGCCCGGATGAGGAACTACCTGCGGCAGAGGGCAGAGGCAGCAGCACAGAGCGCGCTGTACGGGGATGGGGAGGAGGACCCGGAGGAGAGTGGGGCGGTGCCAGTGCTGCGACCTGACTGGCTGGTTGTGGAGCGAATTGTCAACGCCAAGTGAGTGATGAGTGGTTCGCTTTGCTGCGCTGTTGAATTCGATTTTTCCGAATTCTAATTAAAATACCTGATTGGCTAGTTGTGGAGAGAATCGTGAATGAGTGATGAGTGGTTTGCGTTGCTGCGCTGTTGTCACCTTCTTTTTGTGCTCCCGTGTGCTGTTATTCACCAAGAATCACTTTTTGTGCTCCCGTGTGCTGTTATTCACCAAGAATCACTTTTTGTGCTCCTGTGTATAAGTCGACTAGAAAATGACATTTTCCACTCTTTCTGCCATGCCTTGTTGCAATTCAATCAGGAAAGTTTTCATTTGCCAGCCTCCTACTCTGCTCCTTCTCCCCGTGGCTGTTGTTTTCGCAGGAAGAACCGCAAGGGGCAGCAGGAGTACTTAGTTAAGTGGCGAGAGTTGGGGTACGACGAGGCTACCTGGGAGACAGAGGAGGATTTGCGGAGCAAAGGAAGAGAGCCGGCCAATGGCATGAAAGAAGAGCAAAAGGAGGGGTTGAAGGATGGGGCGAAGGATGGTGATCAAGGGAAGAAAGGGTCAGGAGGAGATGGAAAAGGGAAGAAGGGTGTGAGAAAGAAAGGAGAGGAGGAGAGTGGTGAGGCAGTTGTAGAAGGTTTCGAGGAGGCTCTTAAGGAGTATGAGGAGATGATGGCGAGAGGACCTAAAGCAGTGGCGTGGGGACTGGTGGGCGGGGGAGAGGGAGCGGGTAAGGAGGCAGAGAGGGGAGTGCAGAAGAGGAAGCGAATGGAGTTCAAGGAAACACCCGGCTTTCTGAAAGGTTGGTGCTTTTGCATGCCAGCCGAGGCGACGCATCTTAAAGTCTGGTAACTGTACTGTTAACTGCTATCCCCTCCTTGTTATATGACTGTTAACACAAGTGTTAAGCATGCAATGTAACACGACTGTTAGACACCACCATCGCCTGTCTGTCTTCCTAGTTGTCCTTCCCATCCCTGTTGTGTTGCTTGCTCTTGTCTGCTTGCTCAGCCGTGCTCCCCTGTCCTGCTCTCCTTCTCCTGCTTTAACCCCATGTTTCTTCCACTCACTTTGCCACCGTCCAGGTTCGCTGCACCTCTATGCAGCTAGCTGAATCACCTCCTGACCTTCCACGTCTTTCTCTCGCTTTTAAGTCGTCCTGGTTCGCTGCACCTACACGCATGCTCTTCCCATATCACCCCCTATGCCTTTCTCTCTCTTCAAACCTGTCCAGGTATGCTGCACCCGTACCAGCTGGAGGGGCTGAACTGGCTGCGATTCGCCTGGCAGCAGAAGCAGCACGTGATTCTGGCGGACGAGATGGGGCTGGGTGAGTGAGCCACATGGGGGGGGGTGGGGTGGGGGGGGAAGTTGGGGTGAGCCGCATGAGGGAGAAGGGGGGGTGGTTGTGTGTGTGAGGCACTTCAACACATACAGGAAGCAGAAGCAGCACGTGATTCTGGCGGACGAGATGGGGCTGGGTGAGTGAGCCACAGGGGAGGGGGGGGGAAGAGGGGGTGCGGGCGGGGGTTGGGGTGAGCTGCATAAGGGGAGAAGGGGGGGGCTGGGCGAGTCGCAGGGAGGGGGGGTTGGGGGGGTTGGGATGAGCCGCAGGAGGGGACGTGGGTTGGGTGAGGTGCACAAGTGGGGCTGGGTTGCTGGGCGAGTCACGTTGGTGCGACACATAGGCTGGGTGGGTGGTGCGACCGTGCGACACATAGGCTGGGTGGATGGGTGGCATACGTGGGTTCCAAGATGGTCATCAGTGCCATGTTCCTCCTCGCATCGCTGCATGTGATGAGGCCGTCAACTTCACTCATCTCTTTTGAGAATTCTCATGTGATGAGGTCGTCAACGTCAACCTCACTCATCTCGCCACCAGCTGGTCGTGTTCTTGCATCCCTCGTCCCTCAAAAGCCGTCCATCTGTCTCTCGCCTTCCACCCTCCGCAGGCAACACGGTGCCTCACTGCACGAGGAGAGGCCACCCCACCACTCCCTAGTGCCTCTCTCATCTCAACACCTGCTGCTGCTGCCTTCCCACCGTCGTCCCTCATGCCCACCCATCCATCGCAGGCACGACGGTGCACCGTCTCGTGCAACGGTGCAGGCGATCTCCTTCCTCGCATCGCTACACAAGGAGAGGGCCACAGCGCTCATGCAACCCACCTCGTGCTGCCTTCCCCCTTTCCTCATCCTTTGTCTCTCACCCTGGTGCGTTCCTTATTTATTCCCACCCACCCACCGCAGGCAAGACAGTGCAGGCAATCTCCTTCCTCGCATCCCTGCACGAGGAGAGGGCCACAGCACTCCCTCACATGGTGGTCGTGCCGCTCTCAACTCTGCGCAACTGGCAGCGCGAATTTGAAACTTGGGCGCCCCACCTGCGCGTGGTGAGTGCACATGCTCTCGTAGCCCCTGCTGCGCTAGGCCCCTCAGTACCCCTCCCTCTGCACTCCCCCACATGGTGGTCGTGCCGCTCTCCACTTTCCGCAACTGGCAACGCGAGTTTGCAACATGGGCGCCCCATCTGCGAGTGGTGAGTGCCCTATCAACCGCTCTGTACCGCTCTGTACTCTTCTGCACTCCCTCACATGGTGGTCGCGCCGCTCTGGACTCTCCGCAACTGGCAGCGCGAATTCGCCACGTGGGCGGGCGCCGCACCTGTGCGTGGTGAGTGTCCAACCCGTCGACGTTTATGCTCCTTTCTGCTCTGTGCCGCGCAAGTAGCAGTGGAATTTTCCACATGGTCCGTCCATGTGCACGTGGCTCCTCCCTCCCTCCCTCCTTCCTTCCCTCCCTCCTTCCCTCCCTCCCTCCCTCCCTCCCTCCCTCCCTCCCTCCCTCCCTCCCTCCCTCCCTCCCTCCCTCCCTCCCTCCCTCCCTCCCTCCCTCCCTCCCTCCCTCCCTCCCTCCCTCCCTCCCTCCCTCGCTCCTCCCTTCCCACTCCCTTCTTCCCTGGCGTACCCCGAACCTGCTTCTGCTGTCTCATGTTTATGCTTGCTTGCTCACACACGCCTGGTGTGTCATGCGGTGTCTCACAACTCTATCTCCTCCTTCCCTTGCCCTTCTGCACTCTTGTGCTTACCACACACACATTTCGCATGCATGCATGGGGGTATGTGTGCATGTGTGCACGCATGCATGGGTGCATGCGTGTGTGCGTGCATGCTTGTGTGCTTGTGTGCGTGCGTGCGTGCCTGTGTGCATGTGTGCACGTATGCATGTCTGCGTGTGTGCATGTGTGCATGTGTGCATGTGTGCACGTGTGTATGTCTGCGTGTGTGCATGTGTGCATGTCTGCAAGTGTGCATGTGTGCATGTGTGCATGTGTACATTTGGGGGCATGTGGGCGTGTGGCCACGTGTCCATGTGTTCATGTGCACGTCGCATGTGTTCATGTGTGCATGCGTACATGCTCGTGTCCATGGGTGCATGGGTTCATGGGTGCATGGGTGCATGGGTGCATGGGTGCATGGGTGCATGGGTTCATGGGTGCATGGGTTCATGGGTGCATGGGTGCATGGGTGCATGGGTGTACGGGTGCATGGGGGCACTTATGTGCATCTATGCATGTGGGCATGTATACGTGTGCATGCGTGCAGATGATGTATGTGGGAACAGGGGCAGCAAGAGCATTGATTCGAGAACACGAGTTCTTCTTCCCCTCCTCCTACACGCCTCCCCCTCCTCCTTCAACCAAGGATACGCGCACGCAAGGGAAGCAGGTGAAGGGCGGGAAGAAGGGGAAAGGTGGCGAGAAAGGGAAGGGTGGAGAGAGCAAGAAGCGTGGACACAAAGGGAAAGGTGGGAAGGTCGGGAGGGAGGTATCACGACAGGTGCAGCGGCCCAAGAGGAAACGAAAGAGTGGGAGGATGGTGCTGTCTTCTGAGTCTGAGAAGTCTGAGGAGCCCTCTGGCGGGTCAGATGGGGATAGTGAGGATGAGGTGGAAGAGGTTGGAGTGCTGGAGGATATGGAGGGAGGAGGCGAGGAGGAAAGGGAGGAGGAGGAAGAGGAGGAGGAGGAAGAGGATGAGGAGGAAGCGGAAGAGGAGGAGGAAGAGCAGGCAGGGAAGAGTAGACGCAGGCAGATGGGGACGAGGGCTTCCCACAGTGTTACGAGAGAGCAAGATAGGGAGGCAAGGAGCAGGGGTGTGATGAGAAGCGATAGTACAGGGAGGGATGTTAGGGGTCGGGAGAAGGGCAGGCTAAGAGAAGTGAAGGGAACGAAGGATCGAGGGAAGAAGAGAGGAAGGGAGATGAAGCAACAGCAGCAACAGAAGGGGCGGAAGCGGCGGAGGGGAGAGTCAGCATCGTCATCAGATGAGTCTTCTGATGAGGATGATGAGGAGTATGTGGTGGTGGCAGAGGAGGGGAGTGGGGAGAAGGAGAGTGAGGAGGAGGCGAGTGAAGAGGAGGGTAGTGAGAATGAGGAGGAGGAAGAGGAAGAGGAGGAAGAAGAGGACGAGGAGGAAATGCCACTGAGCAAGCGGGCGAAGGTCAGGCGCAGTGGGAAAGGCACTCATCGTGGAAAGCGCGAGCCACGCAGCGCATCAGCAGGCAGAAGCAGGGGGGGCGGCAGCATCAAGGGGGGCAGCAAACGCATTCCCCCTGGTGGGCGCATGCAGCAGCAACAGCAACTGTCCCGGCAGGAGCGGGTGAGGTTTGACGTGCTTCTGACGTCATACGAGGTGGTGAACAGTGACTCGCAGCAGCTGAGGCAGGTGCGGTGGGGGTGCCTGGTGGTGGACGAAGGGCACCGCCCTGAAGAACAAGGAGAGTAAGCTGTTTGGGACGCTGCAGAGCTATTCGTCCCTGCACCGCCTGCTGCTCACCGGCACTCCCCTGCAGGTGACTAGCGAGTTGTGCTGTGCCCATTTCTGTGTGTCCAGGTATGCTAACTGGGCTCTCCTCTGAGGTAACGTGTTCAGTGATAGCAGGTGAGGGCATGAGGGCATGGGGTTGAAGAGAGGGTGGGGTGGTGGGTAGCGTTGGTGCGGTGGGGGTGCGTGGTGGTGGACGAGGGGCACCGGCTGAAGAACAAGGAGAGCAAGCTGTTTGGGACGCTGCAGAGCTACTCCTCCCTGCACCCCCTGCTGCTCACCGGCACTCCCCTGCAGGTGACTAGCGAGTTGTGCCGTGCCCTACACTGTGTGTCCAGGTATGCTGGCTGGGCTCTCTTCTTGAGGTAACGTGTTCAGTGGTAGCAGCCTGCAGGTGAGGGCGTGGGGGTGGGGGTGAAGAGAGGGTGGTGTTGGTGCGGTGGGGGTGCGTGGTGGTGGATGAAGGGCACCGCCTGAAGAACAAGGAGTCAAAGCTGTCCGGCACGCCGCACAGCTACTCCTCCCTGCACCCCCTGCTGCTCACCGGCACTTTTCTGCAGGTAACGGGTTGTGCAATGAGTTTTGAGTCGACTCAAGTTTTGAGTCGAGTTTTGAGTCGACTCAAGTTTTGAGTCGAGTTTTGAGTCGACTCAAAACTCGACGCACTTTTCTGCAGGTAACGGGTTGTGCAATGCATTGCCCCCCTCACTGTCTCCCCGCTGCTGCGTCCAAGTTGTTCCCGCTGCTCTAAGTCCGTCCTCATCCTCTTCCTGCACCCTTCCCTTGCGCCCCCCTTTATCTTGCATCCACATGTCCCCCCATTTCCCCCTGGCAGAACAATCTGGACGAACTTTTCATCCTCATGCACTTCCTCGATGCCGATAAGGTGAGCGATGGAGTGGATGGGGATGAGGTGAGGTGAGGTGAGGTGAGGTGAGGTGAGGTGAGGTGAGGTGAGGTGAGGTGAGGTGAGGTGAGGTGAGGTGAGGAAAGTTGAGGGGAGGAGCGTGACCAACCTATCGCGAGGGAGAGAGCGAAGTGAGGCGAGAGGGTGAGCGTTAGCAATGCGATGGGAAGGCGACCATGTGGTTTCTGGATGCCACCAAAGTACAAACGAAGTACTCAATATGGGTGAGTGAGGTGAGGTGAAAGATTGAGTATGGCAAGCGGTTCCCCTGGCAACGGCAGCCGGTAAGGTTCCTCTGTAGCTATCTTGCATTCCCTTAGAGAAAAGCTGCACCATTCCCTTGCCCCCAACCCCACTCGAACTCTTTCCCTGCCTTGCCCCGTGTCTTTCTGTGTTATGTTCGTGTTGCCCCTTGCACCATAACCCCCTTGCCTTGTGTCCCTTCCCCGGTGTGCTCCCATGCTATGTTCCGGGTGCCCTTGCACCATAACACCCTGGCGGCAGTTTGCGAGTCTGGAGGGGTTTCAGGGCGAGTTCCAGCAGCTGGGGCAGGAGGAGCAGGTGGCCAAGCTGCATCACCTGCTGGCGCCACACCTGCTCAGGCGTAAGCATACCTGAATCAAAACCACTAGCTCCGATCCCCAGACCCTGAAGCTCTTGTTGCTTTTGTTATTCATACTCGGCATGGCAGCAGGTGGCCAAGCTGCACCACCTGCTAGCGCCACACCTGCTCAGGCGTAAGCATACCTGAATTGAAACCACAAACCTATGTGGAGAAAGACGCTGGGGCAGCCCTGCGTCCTGCGTCCGGACGCAGCGTCCGGACACAGCGTCCGGACGCAAAGACGCAGGACGCGCGTCCGGCCGCGGGACGCACCCTGGAAAATTTTTCGGGCAGACCGAGATTTTTTTTTTTTTTCGCGATCGCGAAATTGACATTCGCGATTTCGTCGCGAATGTCAATTTCGCCGAAATTCGACACCCCCCAAGCAAATTCGACCCCCAAAACCAGCCATCTAATTCACCCCTAACCCCCTCCCCTTTTTGCAAAATTGATTTGGAAATCCAACCCCTCTCCACCACTCCACAACTAGGAAACCCAACCTTTGTGGTCCACCACCCCCACAAAGCCCATTTAGTTCATGAAAACCCCCACAAAGCCCAACTTTTTTTTGGCTGCCCGGGGGGTTTTTTCTGGCTGCCCGGACCTGCGTCTTTTGCTGCGTCTCGGGGGCCCTAAACTAGCGTCCATCGTCTGGACGCATGCGTCCAGGACGCTGGACGCGTCTTTCTCCACATAGCCACAAACCCCAAACTCCAAGCCCAAGGCCCTGAACCCTAGTGGCTGAAGCTCTTGCTCCTCTCGTTGTTGATCCCGTTGCTCGCTCTACATGCATGGCACAGTAGCGAGTGGCCAAGCTGCATCACCTGCTCACACCTCACCACATGTAAACACATCTGAATCGATACCCCGACCTCTAAATTTAAAGACCCTGAATTTTTAAACTCTGAGCCTTATGCTTCAAACCTCTGGTCGTGAAGCTCTTGCTCATCAGACGAGGTTCCTTATATTGGACATTGTCCTTCCCCCCTCACTCTCTTCTCCCAGGGCTGAAGAAGGACGTGTTGAAGCAGATGCCGCCCAAGAAGGAGCAGAGCCATGAAAATGACACCCTCACCACCACCTTATATGTTGCTCTCCATTTCTCTTTCCCCGTCCACTCTCCACCCGGTATTCTCCCAGGGCTGAAGAAGGACGTGTTGAAGCAGATGCCGCCCAAGAAGGAGCAGATTCTGCGTGTGGACTTGGCGCCGCTGCAGCGCTCGCTGTACCGAGCTGTGCTCACCCGCAACTACCAGGCTCTCACCAAGGCGTCTGGGCAGCAGGTAGGTACATTGTGCACACGGAGTGCCGTACTTGCACCTGCTACTTACAAACACCACTGCACCGAACACGTAATACTGTGCTTGTCGTCTTTACTTGGGGATCGCTCGCTGCACCGTGCTGTGCTCACCTGCAACTACCAGGTTCTCACCAAGGCGTCGGGGCAGCAGGTACGTTTTACGCAGGGAACGCTGTACTTCTGCTCCTTACTTATAGCAGCACTGCACTGTGCTCACTCGCATCACAACTACCAGGTGCTTACCAAGGCGTCCGGGCAGCAGGTGCGTTCCATTCATGGAGCACGGCTGTGCTTATACGTGTGCTACCCTCAACTTTCTCCCCTTACTCAGCGTATACGGCTGTTACCACCCTTTACTTACCTTCATCTCCCCTCACGAGTCACAGGTATGCCTGACCAACACAATGATGCAGCTGAGGAAGGTGTGCTGCCACCCGTGCCTGGTGAAGGGCGCAAAGAGTGTCACCTGTTCCTGCTGTGCCCGGTACGGTACTCACCCGCCTGCTCCCCCTCCCACCCGCCTTCCCTTCATGTCCCCCCTTCAGGTATCGCTGACCAACACAATGATGCAGCTGAGGAAGGTGTGCTGCCACCCGTTCCTGGTGGAGGGCGTGGAGGGGGTGCTGTCTGCATCGCCTCTTCTCATCTCCCGTTGTTATTACCTTGCCTTCACCCCCCCCCCAGGTCTCCCTCACAAACACAATGATGCAGCTGAGGAAGGTGTGCTGCCACCCGTTCCTGGTGGAGGGCGTGGAGGAGCAGCACGGAGGCGGAGATACCCCAGCAGAAGCCAGCCGGTTAGTGACGGTGGGGTGGGGGGGGGGAAATGGCCGCACAGAGAGACCACAGCTAAGGAAGATGTGCTGGCACCCGTTCCATGGAAGGGGCACGAGGAAGAAGTGGGAAAGGAGGGTTTTCACTCACCCTCTCCTGCTGGCACACTCTCACTCCATGTACTTGTCTTCTTTCCCCGGCATATGGTAGCAGCATCCTACTGGATGTCGGTGCGACTTTTGAGGTTTCTCAAAAGTCGCACCAATATGGCAGTAGTATCCAACTAAACGTCCCAATTGGAGCGAATTCTGGAGCGCCACACACACGGTAGCAATGCCCGTCACCTCTATTCCCTCCCTTCCCCTGTCCCCTGTCCTCACCTTCTGTGTACGTCCCTTCCCTCCCAGGCGCATGGTGGTGGCATCAGACAAGCTGGCTCTGCTGGAGCGAATGCTGGAGCAGCTCAAGGCCGGGGCACCTTGTGCTGGTGCACTCACCTTGCCCCTGTTCCCTCCCTGTCCCTTGTTCCTCTCCATGCACTTCCCTCCCAGGCGCATGGTGGTGGCATCAGACAAGCTGGCTCTGCTGGAGCGAATGCTGGAGCGGCTGAAAGCGGGGGGGCATCGCGTGCTGGTGTACTCGCAGTTCAAACGCATGCTGGACCTGCTGCAGGAGTGGCTCATGGGCAAGGTGGGTGGCTCATGGGCAAGGTGGGTGAGTGGCTTGGCTAGAGTTGAGTGGGATTGGAATAGCGGATCTCATGTGAATCTGCAGGTGTCTGTGAGCTGACTCAGCTGTGCTGGTGTCTGTGAGCTGACTCAGCTGTGCTGGTGTCTGTGAGCTGACTCAGCTGTGCTGGTGTCTGTGAGCTGACTCAGCTGTGCTGGTGTCTGTGAGCTGACTCAGCTGTGCTGGTGTCTGTGAGCTGACTCAGCTGTGCTGGTGTCTGTGAGCTGACTCAGCTGTGCTGGTGTACTCGCAGTTCAAGCGCATGCTGGACCTGCTGCAGGAGTGGCTCCTGGGCAAGGTGGGTAGCTGGGTGGTGGGGAGGGGAAGGTGAATCACTATCATTAGAGTAGAGTGGGACTGGAAAGTAAGGAATCTCAGAACTGAGTTGGTCGTGCTGGTGTACTCACAGTTCAAGCGCATGCTGGACCGACCTGCTGCAGGAGTGGCTCATGGGCAAGGTGGGTGGCTCATGGGCAAGGTGGGTGGCTCATGGGCAAGGTGGGTGGCTCATGGGCAAGGTGGGTGGCTCATGGGCAAGGTGAGTGATTCTTAGGTACTGATTTGATGAAGCAAGGCGGGGATGGTGAGGCGAGCTGGGTTGGATGGATGGATGGATGAGTCACGTGACTCAATTAATGACCTGGCCGATTTCTCCGTGCAGTTCAAGCGCGTGCTCGATCTGCTGCTGAGCAGCGGCTGGCTGGCTGGCAACGTTAGCCGCTTTTTTCGTCCAGCCAGGTGGAGTGGAGATGTAAAAGCAAGTTGACAGACAATCGGAGCTTATAAGCTCACTCGGACCTCCAGCAGCGCTCTGATGGGAGCCTGATTCTGTTACCCTCCCACCACTGTGGGAGCCTGACGATCCAACTCACTGCACCCACTGTGTGCATCCAGCGGGTTGGGGTGAACCCTTCCTCCACTCCCACAGCCACTGTGTGCTCCATTCCTTCCGCCCCTACCCAAACACCCCATCCGTCAGGGGTGTCTGGGGTTGTGAGCACATTGGCAGCAGCACCAGTGGCGGCTCGGACCGCCAGCAGCGCATCGATTGGTTCAACGCACTGTGGCCCAGTCTTCTTCTTATTACTCCTACTAACCACTCCCTCCATCCCCTTAACCGAATTTCCTGTCCCACAGGGCTGGGGGTGTGAGCGCATAGACGGCAGCGTGAGCGGCACGGACCGGCAGCAGCGAATCGACCGGTTCAATGCTCCCGGGTCTAGCCGCTTTGTGTTCCTGCTCTCCACGCGCGCTGGTGGGCTGGGGATCAACCTCGCCACTGCTGACACTGTGATTATATACGACAGGTGCGAAACAGAAGATGTGACCATATAGGACAGGTATTTTCGAAGTGTAGTTTGTGGTTTTGCTGAGGTCGACTCATTTTGTGTTCATCCTCTCCACTTGTGCTGGGGGACTCGGGATTAACCTGGCCACTGCTGTTACAGATATACAACGGCTGCGGAAAGAATGAGATTGTATGGGACAGGACAGGTAGGTAATCTGAGAGTTTAGACTCTGGCTGTAGCTTCACTTTATCAGGGTCCGGCTGCTCTGTATTGCTCCCTTTCAACTCGGCAATGGGGCCCAGCCCGGCCCGGCCCGGCCCGGCCCGGCACTGTGAGTAGTCTCTTCGTAAGGTACCTCATTCTGAGTCGACTAAAAAATAGACTCATCACACTTTTGAGGCGCCTCAAGAATAGACTCCTTTCAACTCGCAATGGGGCCTGGCCCGGCACTATGAGTATATTTACCCCATATGGTGGGGTGGCAGTAGTGGTGGGGTGGCAGTAGTGGTGGGGTGGCAGTAGTGGTGGGGTGGCAGTAGTGGTGGGGTGGCAGTAGTGGTGCGGTGGCAGTAGTGGTGGGGTGGCAGTATTGCTCTGTCACCTCACCCCCCTGGCAGTGACTGGAACCCGCACGCCAACCTGCAGGCCATGGCTCGCCATATGCTCTCAATAGCCTCTAGCACCACTCTCCCCTCCCTCTTTTCCCCCCACCCGCTTACTCCCATCTACCCCCTTTCCCCACTTTTCACCCATTCTCCCTGCCCCATGGCAGTGACTGGAATCCGCATGCAGATCTGCAGGCCATGGCTCGCGCGCACAGGCTGGGGCAGACCCAAACGGTAAGGGGGGTGTGTGCGTGCATGCGGGTGGGCGGGCGGGCGTAGGGGCGTGCGTGTGTGTGTGTGGGGGGGTTGGTGGAGGAGGGGGGAGAGTGGGGCAGAGTGGGTGGGTGCATGGGTGTGAGTGAGTGAGGGACTGACCATGCACACTCATATGTGCGTTCCGTGTGCAGTGCGTGCGTATGCAAGTTTTTGCCACTCCGTACGAGGCATTCCCCTGTGTATTTGATGAGACGCAAATGCTTTCTCATCCCTGCTTGCCAGGGCCAAGCACACTCGGCACTCTCAAGTTCGTGCCTCTCTGTGTGTATTTGTGCCGCGTGTGTATGCGGTGCTCCATCTGCCACTCCATCACAGGTGATGATATACCGGCTGGTGACGCGGGCAACAGTGGAGGAGCGAATGGTGCAGATGAGCAAGAAGAAGATGGTGCTGGAGCATGTGGTGGTGGGGAAGCTCAAACAATCCAACCTCAACCAGGTGGGTGTGGTGCCTCATCCTAACCAACAAGGTTAATGCGACACGACACCTCAACCGGTTGAGTATTTTATTATGTCACATCGCATCTGACAAATGGGCTTCTTCTTGTTTCAAACTGTGTGCACCTGTTGCTATGCGTGCACCTGTTGCTGGTGTGCGTGGCTGTTGCTGTGTGCACCTTTGCTCCTGTACAGGAGGAGTTGGATGACATTTTGCGATTCGGAGCAAAGGAGTTGTTTGAAGAGGATGATGAGGAGGAGGACGAGGGGAAAGGAGGGGAGGAAGGGGAAGAAGGGAAAGAGGCAAAGGAGGGAGAGGGGAAGAAAGAGGAGGAAGGTGGTGGGGAGGTGGCAGGAGACAAGGCTGGAGAAGGCAGTAAGGATGCTGACAAGGACGCTGACAAGGATGCTGACACGGATGCTGACAAGGATGCTGACAAGGATGCTGAGAAAGGAGCAGCCGGGGACGAGAAACTGAAGGAGAAGAAAAAGCAGAAGGAGAGCCGGCGGATCTACTACGATGATGCTGCTATTGAGAGGTGCGTTTGTTGCGCCATGTGCATTTTATAGGGCATGGGGCATGTCAGAGTTGAATGAGCAACAACCTCAGAGGGCATGGGACGTGTGCTTCAACAGTTATCCCCACCCCACGTCTTCCCCTAAAGGCATTCATCCCCTCAACCTACCCTCCCTCTCCATCTCTTCCACCCCCTTTTCCAGCCCACTTCCTTTAGCTTTTCATTGTTTGTACCCTTGCTCAACCCCTCCTCTCTCCTCTGCTCTGCTGCTCTCCCTTCTCCCCAATCCCGTTCGCTTTTCTCTCCTCCTCCCTCTCACTTCCTCCCTTTTTTCTCTTTCCAGTCTCTGGCTGTTGGATCGCTGCACAGTGGGCGAGGAGCAGGCGGCTTCTAAGGCGCCTCTACTCTATTCCTTCTCCCTCTCTCACCTGTTCTCCCCCTCCCCCCCTCTGGCCTGCTCCCAGGCTGTTGGATCGCAGCACAGTGGGCGAGGAGCAGGCGCAGGATGAGCCGGACAATGACTCAACTACCTTAAGGCATTCAAGGTGTAGTGCCCCGTGCACCTCCCTCTCTCACCTCCTGTCCTCCCCCCCTTCCCCACTGGCCTCCCTCTAGGCTGTTGGATCGCAGCACAGTGGGCGAGGAGCGGGCGGAGGATGAGCCGGACAACGACTACCTCAAGGCATTCAAGGTAATTCTAAGAAGATCGCCAAATGTTGGGATCTCAAAGGACTTAAGGCACCTGAAAAGAGGGATGAGCCTGACAAGGACAGAACTACCTCAAAGCCTTCAACGTAATCGCAGGAGGTCTGAGATGTTACTTCAACTGAACGCCTTATTTGTTGATATCTCGAGCACTTCTAACTTAGTGCTCGAAAAAAAGGGATGAGCCTGTCAACGATTTTCTCAAGGCCTTCAATGTAACCGCAACAAGTCCACTAACTTCAACTAAACGCCTCAAGTGTCAATATCCCACCCAAGGGCTTCAAGGCAGTTGAAAAACATCGATGCCGTTTCTGCTATGTCATACCCTATCGGTTCTGAAAGTGATTTCAAGGTTTCAGTTAAAATCGAGTAATCTCGTGGTGAAACGATCTTGCCCTCTCTCTATTGCCAAACGTTCCCTGCCACTGCAGGTTGCCAATTTCAGCTTTGTATCCGAAGCAGATCAAGCTGAGGCGGACGCAGAGAAGGAGAGAGAGCTGGAGCGGGAAAGGCAAAGAGAACAGGAGTTGGCAGGGGAGGGGGAGAGAGACGGCAAACGCTTAGACGCTGCAGGAAGAGCCGCGTACTGGGAGTCACTGCTGAAAGACAAATACGAGGCGGAACAAATAGAGGCGTTTTTGGAGCTGGGGAAGGGAAGGCGGGCGAGACGACATGTGGATTACACGGTTGATGGGGAGGAGGAGGGGGAGCAGGCGGGGGGTAAGAAGGGGGAGAGAGGGGGGAAGGGGGAGAAAGGGGGGGAAGGGGAGGGGGATGAGGCATATGATGAGGATGGGGAGGAGGACGACGGGGAGGATGGGGAGAGTGATGTGGAGCTTGAGGAGGAGAGTATGGGGAGGGGTAGGAAGAGGAAGGTTAGGTACGGGAAGCCGGTTCCCGCTACCTCTCCTGGTGTTGCTGTGGGAGGGGCGGGAGGAGGGGGGAGTGCAGGGGAAGTGAGGAGGAAAGTGTGGCCGTTGATGGAGGGGGCATGGCCGTACACCAAGGTGCTGGGATTCACATCCAAGCAGCGCATGACCTTCCAACAGCTCATCATGCGGTGAGTGTGGGGAAGGGCGCTTGGGGTCACATGCATGGGTTTCACCTGTCTGTCAGTCACCAGCATGTAATGTGATGGAGGGGGCATGGCCGTACACCAAGGTGCTGAGATTCACATCCAAGCAGCGCATGACTTTCCAGCAGCTCATCATGCGGTGAGTGTGGGGGAATCTGTGCTTGCTTGGGGGGATGGCGCTTGGGGTTCTCATGCATGCCTGCCAGCATCTTGCTTCCCCTCTCCTTGCTACAACCTCTTGTTGCCCTCCACTCCCTGTAATTGTTGCTGCAGGTTCGGGATCGGTGATTTCAGCTGGAAGGAGTTCGTGCCTCGACTCAAGCCGCGCACCCTGCAGGAGATAAAAGAGTGAGTTCGAGTCTCACATTAGAGTTCTGAGTTTCACAGGTGCGCTTTTGTGTCTACTAAGAAGACACCTTGTTTCGCTCCAACTGGAAAGGAGTTCCTGTCAGGCACCAAGCAGACTATGAAGGCCTTAGTTACTTCTGAGCCGACTTTATTAATCTCTCAATTGCAGGAAATCACAACATTGAGCCGATCTGCATGTGCGTCTACTATTCTCTGCTGTTTATTCTCTGTTGTTTTCATCTTCCAATGATGAATTTCTATGCTCTTGAATGGTTGTGTGTTGTTTTGTTGTTGTTTTGTTCTATGCTCTCTCATCCTGCCATTATTCTGAATCATGCTTCTTCCGATCATCCGTCTCCCCGTCCATCAGCTACGGTGCCCTTTATCTGAAGCACATCCAAGAAGATCCAACCAGCAAAGACACATTCTCAGGTGCCCTGCCTTTGCCTCGTCCTCCCCCTACCCCTTCAACTGCTGCCAATGGCTTCACCATGCGAGCGCGCGCAATTGCGTTCCGTTCTGTTGGATGGTACTCTATTCCAGTTACTCAGTGATCACCAGGCTCGCTCACGTCACAGAGGTGAAGCCTTTCTTGAGGCGCCTCAAAAATCGTTTCTTGACGTGCCTAAAAAATCGTTGAATGGTACTCCATTTCAGTTGCTCAGTGATCACCAGGCTCACAGAGGTGAAGCCTTTCGACTTTAATGGGTCAGGCTGCACACACACCATGCAGGCATGAAGAAAGCGGTACGTGTGACATGACAACTCATGCTGCTGTTTCATCATGAATCAGCTGGCTGCGTGTTAGAGCTTCCTCTCGATATTGCACACGACATGATGACCTGGTTGATTATGCCAGTCATCCTATCTCATCCTCCCAGAGTCATCAGCCAAGTCATCACGTCCAGTGAAATAGCGACCAGAAGCTCCTAAACGCTGCTAGCTGATTCAGGATGCAACAGTAAGAGTTGCTCACGTTCTGCTTCCGTCACGCTTGCATGGCGTGCAGCCTGGAGGTCCACATTGAAGTCAAAAGGCTTCACCTTTCTGCATGCGCGATTGCAGTCCATCATGTTGCACTGTGCATGCAACGCCCTGCATGGCGTGCAGCCTGGAGGTCCACACTGAAGTCAAAAGGCTTCACCTCTGTGTCTATACGAGCACGCGCGATTGCAGCCCATTCTGGCGTCAGCACTGTGCATGTAGCACCGTGCATGTAGCACCGTGCATGTAGCACTGTGCATGTAGCACCGTGCATGTCGCACCGTGCATGTCGCACCGTGCATGTAGCACCGTGCATGTAGCACCGTGCATGTAGCACCGTGCATGTAGCACCGTGCATGTAGCACCGTGCATGTAGCACCGTGCATGTAGCACCGTGCATGTAGCACCGTGCATGTAGCACCGTGCATGTCGCACCGTGCATGTAGCACCGTGCATGTAGCACCGTGCATGTAGCACCGTGCATGTAGCACCGTGCATGTAGCACCGTGCATGTAGCACCGTGCATGTCGCACCGTGCATGTAGCACCGTGCATGTAGCACCGTGCATGTAGCACCGTGCATGTAGCACCGTGCATGTAGCACCGTGCATGTAGCACCGTGCATGTAGCACCGTGCATGTAGCACCGTGCATGTAGCACCGTGCATGTAGCACCGTGCATGTAGCACCGTGCATGTAGCACCGTGCATGTAGCACCGTGCATGTTGCACCGCTGCATGTAGCACTGTGCATGTAGCACTGTGCATGTAGCACTGCTGCACTGTGCACCCAGTACGATCATCGCTCTTCTATCCTACGTGACCCACCTTTCATTCATTCTTGTAACCTCATTCATGCTTCCTGTGTCCCCTACTCTCGCTCCTCCTCCTTGTCATGACCCGTCCCTTGGTTGCGGCACCCTGGTATTGATCTCCTCAGATGCTTGAACCACCAACGGACCTGCAAATATATCTTCAACATACCTGTACTTGAATATTGCGGTGTCTGAGTCAACTAGGAGTGTTCCTCTTGTTTCTCCTCTTCCCTAACCTACCCCTCTCTCCCCTTCCCCCTTCCCATTCCACCAGACGGAGTTCCCAAGGAGGGCGTGAGTCCCAAGGAGGTGCTCATCCGCCTGGCCCTTCTGCATCTCATTCCCCTCTCCTTCCCCTCTCACTTCCCCCATCCCCATCCCCATCTCCTCTTCTCCTCCCTCCCCACCTCCTTCGTCCTCCCCCCGCCACCAGACGGAGTGCCCAAGGAGGGCGTGAATCCGCAGGAGGTGCTCATCCGCCTGGCCCTGCTGCACCTCATTCGCACCAAGGTGGCCGCGGCTGAGAGCACCCGGGAGAGGCTGCGGGAGAGGGTCAGGGCGAGGAGGCTGGCCAAGGGTGGGAGTGCAGAGGGAAGGGGTGTGGAAGAGAGGGATGCAGACGCGAGTGGTGTGGAGTGTAGGGTCGCAGAGGCAGCAGCGGGAGGCGCAGCAACAAAAGAGGCAGCAGCAGCAGCAGCAGCACCTTTTGGGAACGAAGAGGCTGTTAGGAAGGCGGGTGAGGAAGTGTGCGGAGGCACGGTGGGCGAAGGAAAAGGGGATGTGCCTTCAGAAATGGAGGGCGTGACTTTGGGTGGTGGGGAAGGGGATGAGAAGGGAGAGGGGGGGCGTGGAGGGGTGGCGGGGGAAGGGAAGGGGGATGGGCGTTCAGAGATGGAGGGCGTGGAGGGAAATGCGAAGGGGGCTGAGAAGCGGGAAGAGGGAAACGTTGATCTGGGTATGAAGGGAGAAGGAGGTAAGGGAGAGGGAGGGAAGGGAGAGGAAGGGAAGGGAGAGGGGGGGAAGGGAGAGGAAGGGAAGGGAGAGGGAGGGAAGGGAGAGGAAGTGAGGGGAGAGGGAGAGGGCGACAAGGGAGGGAGGAGAGAGGGCGAGGTGGAGGGTGGTAAGGATGAGGGTGAAAAGAAGGAGGGAAGAAAGAAGGAGGGTGAGCAGGAGGACGGGTTGGAAAAAGAAGCAGAAGCGGTGGAGCTGGGTTGGGAGGAGTTGCTGCCGGGGCTACCAGAGCACCTGAAGAGTCACAGCCAGTTGGCGCCGCTGTTCCGCACGCGGCACTGGCGGGCCGAGCACGACCTGCAGCTGCTGAAAGGCATCACCAAGTGAGTGGCCCTTGTGCATGCATTTCACTTTCACATATCCTCAGCATGACCTGCAGCCTCTCAAGGAAATTACCAAGTGTGCTTTGGGAGGTGTAGTGACGCACCCATGTGGTTCTCGTCCTGCCTTGCTTGCGCCTGCCTGCCATCACTCCGTCTCAACCCTCCCCCAAAACCCTGCCTGCCTTTTCGAATTCCACGCAGGCACGGCTACGAGTGGTGGAGTGGCGTGGCATTATCAATGACCGCTCTTAGCCATGCCACTTGCCGCCGGTGTGAAGTGACCACTTGCCAGGCACACCCGTGCTTTCCATTCTTCCTTCTGCCTGACATCACTCTCCCTTCTCCCCCCCAATCTATGACCGCCTCTCCACCTCACCTTCGCCCCATCCCTCCTGCGCAGGCACGGCTACGGGCGGTGGAGTGACATCATCAACGACGATAAATTGGGCCTCGCTGACGTGGCACGCGCTGAGCTGTCGCTGCCGCCCGCCCCGCCCCGCAACATGATTGGCCTTTCCCTTGAGGACATCCCGGCGAATCCACCTACCCCAGTTGCCACCTCGGCTGCCCAGCCCACCAATCCTGGTGATGCACCTACCAGACCTAGTGCGGTGACCACCAATCCTGTTGCTTCGACCACCGGTCCTGCTGATGCACCCACCAAACCTGATGCTGTGACAACCAACCCTGGGGGAGTGGTTGGTGGTGGGGAGGTTGCAATGGGTGACGTGGCAGGTTCTAGGGCGGAGGGGAGAGCAGAGGGGAAGGCGGCAACAGTGCAAGAGGGTGCTGAGGGGGATCGCATGATTGCGGGTTTGAAAGCTAAAACAAGTGCTGCTGCTGGTGCCAGTGGTGCTGATGGTGGTGCTAGTGGTGTCGATGATGCTGATAAGCGCGTGACGATGGAGGAAGGAACAGAGGGAGTGAAGGAGGAATTGAAGGAAGAAGTGAAGGAAGAAACGAAGGAGGGAGCAAGTGAGAAGGAAACGAAAGAAAGAGAGGAAATGAAGGAGGAAGCAAAGGATGAAACGAAGGAGGAAACAAAGGCGGAAGTGAAGGGAGAAGTGAAGGGGGAAGCAATGGAGGGAGGGAAGGAGGAAACGAAGGAGGAAGCAGCGGACAGGGGAGCAGCGAAAGCAGAACCAGAGAGGGTGCCAGGAGCAGCGTCAGCAGCACCATCAGCATCAGCAGCGGCACCAACAGCAGCACCATCAGTGCCAACAGCAGCACAATCTGCACCACCAGCACCAACAGCAACAGCAACAGCACCACCAGCACCAACAGCAGCACCAGCAGCACAACAACTACCAGCAGCAGCAACAGGCGGAGGCATACCAGCAGGCAAGCGGTTACGGCCGTGGACACGGGAGGAGCACCTGGCATGGAACGCGGCGCAGAAGCGCGTGGTGGAGTTCTGCAAGCGGCGTGTGGAGCTGCTGTGCCGCGCTCTCAACCTCGAATACCACCACAAGACCACTGCTGCTGCTACCACTGCAGCTGCCGCCGCTGCAACTGCTGCCACCACTGCCACCACCACCACCTCCCGCGCTGCTGCCAGTGCTGCTGCAAGTCGTGTACCTGGTGGTGTGGCTGCTACTGCAGCGAAGGCGCCATCTTCATCGCACATGGCACATGGAGCTCAAACAGCGCGTGTGTCGCATGGAGCACACATGGCACAAGCAGCGCATGTGTCACATGCACCACATGCAGCACACGCAAGTGTGCAGTTGAATCAGGAGAGACAAGTGCCACGGGCAGCAGTACAGGCGACTCAACCACGGCACACAGCACAGGCCCCAGGGCATGGGAGCAGCAGGGCCAGCAATCCGACCCTGCAGCAGCAGGTGCAGCAAGAGAGAGAGGATGTGCCAGAAAGACTGACTCGTCAGCAGCAGATAGAGCAGCTGTACCAGAAGTTGTTTCAAGACCCTGTTCAGCCTCAAGCGCAGGGACAGTTGCAGCAGCAGCAACTGCTGCAGCAGCAGGAGGAGCAGCGGCGGCAGCAGCAGCAGCAACAGCGGCTGCAGCAAATGCAGTTGCAGCAGCAGCTGCGGCAGCAGGAGCGATTGCAACGGCTGGAGCAGCAGCAGCAGCTAGAGCAGCAGTTGCGTGCTTTGTATCAGCAGCAGTTGCAGCAGGTGCAGCCGCAGCAGCAGCAGCAATCGCAGCAGCAACAGTTAGAGCAACAGCTACGTGCCTTGTACCAGCTGCAACAGCAGCAGCAGGAGCAGCATTTGCGGCAGCTGCGGCAACAACAGCAAGAGCAGCAGCAACAGCAACAGCTGGAGCAACAGTTACGAGCCTTGTACCAACAGCAGCAGCAGCAGGAGCAGCAGAAGCAGCAGTTGCTGCAACAACAGCGGTTGCAGCAGCAGCTAGAGCAACAGTTACGTGCATCCAACCAGCAACAGCAGCAGCAGCAGCATCTCTCAGGTCTCACTAGCCGCTCTGAACAAAAACACAATGCCTCTTCCTCTCTCTCCTCCTCCCTGCCTGCCTCATCTCCCGCCCTCGCCTCTTCCCTGCCTGCCTCGTTCGCCTGCCTGCGTGAGTCTGCAAGGCTGTCCCAGCTGAACCGCACTACAGCAGCAGATGCAGGTAGCACTGGGGCAGGTGTGACTGCAGATACCATTCAGACTGCAATTGACGTGGTGGTAACTGAACTAAAGAGCCGCCAGCAGCAGCAGCAGCAGCAGCAGGTGGGGGTGGGGATGCGGCAGCAGCTGCAGCAGCAGCGGCTGCGGCAGAAGGAGCAGCAGGATATTGTGATGCAGTTGCAGCAGGGGCTGCAGACTCAACAACAACAAACTCAGGCTCAATCACACCAGCTACCGCAGCAAAACGAGCAGCAGAAACAACAGCAGCAGCAGCAGCGGCAGCAGCAGCAGCAGAAAAAAGAGCAGCAGGATCCCAAGGGCAGTGTGCCATGGACAGAGCCATATGTAATCGGCACTCCAGCCACGCATGCTGCTGCTGCTCCAGCGGCTACCACAGCTGCTGCCCTTGCCAGTCGCCTGCAAGCTACCTCCTCCGTCAAGGCCCCTCAGAACCAGTCCGAAGCTGGATTAGCAGCAGCTCAGAACCGCTCTGAATCTACTTCCCAGGAGCCGCAAGAGGAGGCGGAGTGTGACCCGTATGTAGCGCTCATCCGCCGGCTCAACGCAGAAGCTGAGGCAGCTGCAGGGGAGAATGCATCCTCTGATTCCAATGCCGAAGCGGAGGCAGCTGTAGCAGAGGGGGATAATCCACCTTCCGATTCCAAGGTCGAGGCTGTAGCGGTGGGAGCGGCTTGGGACAATGCATGTGCTGATCCTGGGGAGGAGGTTGTAGCAGCCAGGGAGAGTGTGAGTGGCCCTGCGAATATTGCCGATGAGGCTGTATCGACGAAAGGAAGAGAGGTTGCATCTGCCACGCGCTCACGTGACCCGGCTGTAGCAGCAGCAGGGAGTGAGACAGCGGAGGTGAGTGGCGCTACGGCTGATGCTTCTGCTAAGCTCAAAACAATACCTTCTGGAGCAGCAGAGCGTGAGAGGTCAGGCGCATCTGGTGCAGCAGGGCCGTCTGGTGCAGCAGGGCCATCTGGTGCAGCAGGGCCGTCTGGTGCAGCAGGGCCGTCTGGTGCAGCATGGGCGTCTGGTGCAGCAATAGATTGTAGTGAAGAACCCAAGGCTGTTGCTAGCACTGCCGCTCCTGCTGCTCCTGCTGGTTCTGCCACTCCTCCTGCTCCTCCTGCAGGGTCTCTTTCTGCTGACGGTGGTTCTGTGAAGCAAATCACGCAGGGCCACAAGGAGCCAACCACGCAGGGTCAATCAGGCGGTGGTGTGGATGGCGGAGGCAGCGCTGTGGGGAAGGATCACGGGGATGGTGTCAAACAAGCACGGGGACCCCGAGAGAAAGAATCACCTCAAGAGGTGCAACAGACGAGGATCCGAACCGTAAAGGGGCGAGGAGAGGGGGTTGAAGCAGAGCAACTGAAGGGAACAACGGAGTCCAGAGGAGGGGGGAAGACAAAGCAGAGGCAGGAGAGTGAGGAGCCCCCAGAAGGAGGTGATGAGATGGTGGTGGAAGTGTCACCAGAAAGAGAGCACTCTGTTGTTCAAGTTCCTGTAGCACCCCCGAAAAAGTCTCTCGCATTGACCCAAGAGTTGGCTCGAGTGCCAGCAGAGAGAGGGGAGCCGGTTGTCAAAGAGCCTGTTGCGCCTCCAGAAAAGGCAATGGGATCTGGCCAGGAGGCCGCTGGAGTGCCAGCAGAGAATGACAACACGGTTGCGGAGGTGGTCCCTGCACTACCAACAAAGCCAGCTTTGGAAAAATCAGCCTCGGCGAAATCACCTCCGGCAAAACCAGCTTCGGCGAAATCACCTCCCGCAAGAACACGTTTACCAAAATTACCTCCCACTGAAGCACGTTTGACGAGATCCTCTTTGAAGAGATCCCCTCCTGTGCAGCCGTTGCAGTCACCTGAGATACCGCCTGCAGTGCCTTCAGTGGCAGAGCAGGGCAGTGCGGGTGTGCAAGCGACTGGCGCCCCTCTCATCCACGCTGGGGGGAAGCACGCGGCAGGCAGCAAAGCAAGTGGTGCTTCAGGGCCTGATGAAAATCACGCTGTTGTGGAACAGGGTGGTGGGAAGAAGAGTGTGGATGGGAAGCGGGCTACAGAGGAGAATGGTGAGCAGAGCTGCTCCGGTGAGAAGCACTCGGGTGGTGCAGGCAAAGAGGAGGCTCATGTGGAGAGCCCACTTGATGGAAGGTCCCAAAAGCAGGAGGAGCAGCAGCAGCAGCCGTTGGGGCAGCAGCAGCAGCAGCAGCAGCAGCAGCAGCAGCAGCAGCAGCAGCTGGTGTTACAAGGGGAAGGTGTGCCGGATGTGAAACAAGAGCAGCAACAGATGAGTGGAGCTGAGCCGGCAGTGGTGGCTGTAGATGATGATGAGGAAATAATTGACTTGTGTGATGATGATGACGAGTGATCAAGCTGATGTACAATATTTGATTAGCTATAGAACTACTGGAATTAACATACTGTATACTCCCGGACAAAACACCCCCCCATAATTGTACACCCCCGGGTAGCTTGTGCGGGGTGGGTGTTATGATAGACCTCGTTTCTACTATACCCCCCTTTTTGGCTGATTTTCTATAACACCCCCCTTTTCTTACGGATTCATTATTATAGTCGTTAACGAGTAGCGGAAGAATATCGTGTGAATTTCTCCCTCGATGAAATTTCGCGGTACATTCAAAGGCAATCTGCCGAGATTTGCCCCCTCCCACTACCGTCATCGCCCGGATATAAGACATGTATGTCTTATCTCATGCATTAAAAAAATCAGTCTTATAAATGGACAAAAATCCGTTTAGAAGATACTTCCTCGTTATACATTTGCCATTTGCCCCTACACACAAATAGGTGTCTTATAATGAGGCTACCCCGTTTATAAGAGACACCCGTATAATAGACAACCCCTGTCTACTATTCAACACTGTCTTATATCCGGGTGATGACAGTATTTCTCTGTCGCCACGTGCAGGTGAATCTTCCGTTGCAAGTGACAAGAGAGGTGCCACATGCCATTTTCGTGGGGGCGATGAAGTTCGAGGCCGAAACTCACATTCGCGCCTCAGGCAGTGATGCTAAAACGACCAGCAAAACACCCACATTGACTAATTAAAAAAACACTAACACTAAAATATGCCATATGTAAAGACCCGGGTATTATGTATTTTTTTCCTATGAGGAGACCCCCCCCATTTTTTCCCTGAATTTTTAGCTATACCCTAGGGTGTTATGTCCGGGAGAATACGGTAATGCAAAGCATATCTTCAATTGTCTTTCTCCTCAACATGAAATCTCAGCTCTGCCTTCTAGACCAGAGGAAGTCATACAGGTGCATACAAAGGCACAACATATAAGCAAGTACAGGAACATGTGCAGCAGCAACTACATAAACATGGGCAACATGTCTCAGCAGCATGTTTGCTTTACAGATTCAAACCTCTTGTGGTTCCAAGCAAGCCACTCAGTGATGTCCACTAACTCACTTAAGCCCTATTTGAAGCACTTTACTAGTATCCGAGCTACTGGGCTTTACATACCCATCACGATCCAGCAACTGCTTGCACCGCTTAACACCCAGATACAGCAGCATCTTCAACTCAGCCATGTCACACGGCAGCGCCGTGAGCCGCCAACACCCATCCAAGACTAGCCGCCTTAGGCTGCCCAGCCGCACAAAGTGGGGAGGAAGCGAGTCGATGCGGGCGGAGGAAAGATCGAGCTCAGTCAGGCATGAGAGGTGGGTGAGAGAAGCAGGAAGCTGCATCAATGCCTTGCAATCCGACACGGTCAGTTTGCGCAGCCTGGTCAAGGCACCGATGCCTTCTGGGAGGGAAGCCAGGCTGCTGCATGCATGAACCTCCAATGAAGTCAGCTGCTGCAGCTCCACAATGCTCTCCGGCAACTCAGCCAATTCCGCAGCATTGTGTATCTCTAGCTCCTTTAGCTCCTGCAGAGCTGAGCCGATACTCTCTTCCAGTCGGGGAATCTTGGCAGCATGATAGATCGCCAAGGTGCGCAGGTGGGGAAGGGATGCCAGCGGGAATGGAAGCTCTGTTGCAGTTTTCTCTAAGAACAGCTCCAAATGCCTCAGACCCGACAAGCTTTCGCTGAGTTTAAGTGCTTGGTCCACACGGACCCAAGATAGACTTAAATGTCTCAGCTCTGGCAGCATTGGCATTGCCACAAGAGGGGCAGTGCTGTCGCTGGTCGCAAGGCTCAGCTTCTCAAGAAAGGGCGGCAGAAATTGGATGGATTCACGCAGTGAGTGGCAGTCAATAACCTCCAGTTGTTTGAGCCTCCTGAGCCTGTTCAACCGAATTGGAGCCAAGGAGAGCTGTCTGTTAACAGGAATGGAGTGTTGGCCCCGCCCTCGCTTGGGCAACGCCAACGACATGGTCGGATGTACGGAAGTAGCAACTGACCGTTCACAGTGGGAGAGCTGCTAGACAGGCTTCGTCGAGCTGCAGAGGACCGCTGTGGTGTTGCTGTCGACTAGGGAGCTCGACAGCTGCAACTGACTGGTCTGGGCGACAGGTGGGACGTCGACCAGGACCTGCAGTTCGACCGGGAGGTTGACGGAGCAGTCCGACGACCTGACAAGTGAGCAGCGGTCGACGAGGGTGTCAGAATATTATTCTTATGTTCTAGCCTGTAGTGGGGTGCTCTATAGCGAGTACAACCCTTCTAGGGTTTGCTATTTGTATCCCCATTTCTGCTAGTTCATTCCTCTTTCTTTCTTCAAACTTTGTCATGCTATTAGAGCAGGTCGATCCCCTTGGATCGATCCTGTGGGTAGGTTACCACCTCGCTTCCGCTGCTACTTTTTCCTCCCGCCGTGCGCCCCGAGGCGCGCGGCGGTTTTCTGCCCGCCGTGCGCCCCGAGGCGCGCGGCGGTTCTTTGCCCGCTGTGCGCCCCGAGGCGCGCGGCGGGCTTCTGCCCTACGTCGCGGCCCCGCCCTGCGTCGCGGCCCAGCCCCTCGAAGCGGCCCCGACCGTCGCGGCCCCGCCCCTCGACGCGGCCCCGCCCTACGTCGCGGCCCCGCCCTGCGTCGCGGCCCCGCCCCTCGAAGCGGCCCCGCCCTATGTCACGGCCCCGCCCCGATCGTCGCGGCCCCGCCCCTCGACGCGGCCCCGCCCTACGTCGCGGCCCCGCCCTGCGTCGCGGCCCCGCCCCTCGAAGCGGCCCCGCCCTACGTCGCGGCCCCGCCCCTTGTCGCGGCCCCGCCTCGACCGTCGCGGTCCCGCCCCTTGTCGCGGCCCCGCCCTCCAACCAGGCCCGTGGTGGGCCCCTTTCACCACACCCCCCCCCCCCCCCCCCCCCCCCCTTCCCCCTGCCATTTCCCGTCGCCCGTCGGGTGGCGGGTATGGGGGTGGCCGGTGTGCCTTCCTCCCTTGCTCCTCCTCCTTCGTCTCCCACTGCTGCAGCTGTCGCTGAAGGGGGTGGTTGTGTGGGAGACTGGGGTTTAGGGTTTAAGGGGGGGTGCGTGGGAGTAGAGCTAGCGGTGTAGCAGTGGGTGTGTATCAGGGGGGTGGGACTGTTTGCGCGAGGTTGAGCGGAGGCTGCCGGCTTGTCGTCCGCAGCACGTGTAGTCCGGGGCGCTGTCCCGGTAGCCCAGTCGTAGCCAGCTGTGCCAGCCGCCCGTGGGTCCGTTGCCCGTCCGCCGCTATTTGAGCCGCGGGGCCTGTTACTCCTGTAGTCCGGGCGCTGTCCGGTAGCCGCTGTGCCAGTCTGCCTCCTGTTGCCCGTGTGTCTGCAGCTTCAGCCGTCGCCTCCTGTCTCCTCTCCCCTCACTCTCTCTCCTCCTCCTCACTTGCCCGTTGTGACTACCACTAGCTTTGCTTATAATTGTGAACTCAAAACTATTTCTTCTTGAACTTGTGCTCAGAATGTGTGGTGACATTGTGATCCACTCTGAGCTTGTTTTGCTTTGCCTGCTCTGCTGATTACACCCCACTTTGGCTATGGGGGTGTGTCAGAATATTATTCTTATGTTCTAGCCTGTAGTGGGGTGCTCTATAGCGAGTACAACCCTTCTAGGGTTTGCTATTTGTATCCCCATTTCTGCTAGTTCATTCCTCTTTCTTTCTTCAAACTTTGTCAGAGGGGAGCTCGACGACAACCGCTAATGGTTTTGGTCGACGGAAGGGGTCCGTCGACCAGGGGGTAGCTCGACAGGAGTTGTGGTCGACCAGAGGGACCTGTTGGTCGACCAGAAGCAGTGGTGGTCGACCGGAAGCACCTGGTGGTCGACCGGGTCGACCGAGTAACCTGCTCGACGAGTTCTGCGGAGGCACTCGAACGTCGTCGAGGTTGCGATGGCGCAGGCGACTGCGGGCTGGTATCCCGGAGTCGATATGGCTCGTCAGGCGCAGACAACAGCCGACGAATGCCCAACGCGCACATCTGCGAGCGTCACACTGTTGTGTTCTACGCGGCAACGCTGGACAGCCGCTCTGCTGCAGCGTTGGCACGCTGTGGACCTGCTCCGTTGGCAGGTCGCCTTTCTGCAGTGCTGGCGCGGCTCCTCTACGCAACGCTGGCAGGCGATCGAATGAGCTGTCCTAGCGGTCGACCAGGCTAGCAGCAGGATTGCTAGGTGCGTGATATAGTCATTGTTGTCATTGCTTGTTTCATTATTCTTGTATTCCAACTTTGCTAGTGAAAACTCTTGCAGTTTTCTCCCGTGAATGTGCAAGCACTAAGGAACCAAGGAAAGCTACGATCACCTCTAGTTGTTCGTGCCAACCCCGTAGTCTAGCTCACTACCTTTGTAGAGTGAATCTCCGCATAGTGCGGTGAGCGTGGATCGAACACGCGACCTTCAGATAGGAGCCGACTTTTGCACCTACTAAGTCGTTCGTAGGCCGGCAGCAGCGATAGTCGCCATGGTCGACCCCGTAGTTGATGCGGGTGTAGCGGACACCTTGGAGGCACATTTTGCTGACGCGAGGAAACGCCACGCGGATGGCGAGTACGGGATGATCCCCTTGGTGATCGCCGAGTTGGGCATCCAGTCGCAGTGGGCGACGGAACACCCTTCCCGTCCTGCTTCTCCTCGACCGGTGCGCAACGAAGGTGGCGTCGACGACGAGGTCGACGGTGGTGCACGAGTCAGCGGCAGCAAAGGCACGAGGCAGAGAGGAGTGATCAAGCTCGACGGTGGTGTCGACGGAATCCAGGCGCGAGTGCAGCGGTCGACGGCTGCTGTAGGGAGCTCGCATGCCGACGTCGATGTTCGACGCCGTTCTCCTCCACGAAGTGGTGGAGGGCTCTCGGTGACAACACACGTGACGGCGGGCAGGATTGCACCGGCGTACGGCTACTTCAAGTTCTCGCCGGACCGGATCTCCGTCGCACCGCTGCAAGGTCGACGGGACCTCATCACCAGGAGGGAGTCTACTGAACCTCAGCTAGAGGTCGCCGGGCGGAAGGGCTTCGCCGATGGCACCGTGCCATTTCCGCCCGAGGAGGATGTCGAGCTACGCGGGGAGTTTCGTTCTGCTCAGCTGCTCACCTTCATGGTCATCTCGAGGTGCTACTCGCCAGTGGTGCAGCTAGCGCTCAGGAGCTGTCGAGAGCGACTCGATGCTGGTCACCAGGCATGGCACTTCATCATGTCGACGTACCAGGCCAGGGACGACCTGTACATCGGACAGCTAGAGGAGAAGATGACTCACATTCGAATGGGCGAGCAGGAGTCCGCGACGGATTACTGCAACCGAGCTCGACGGATCCTAGCTGAGATGAGGATGGCGGGCGCTGAGTACTCGACGGCGTCCTACATCACCAACGTCCTCAAGGGCCTGCCGCGCAGCTACAACCTCATGAAGAGGTTTACGATGGTGCCCGGCACACGTGAGTCCCTCGACGAGGACTCCCTTACCAGCTACATCCTCCAGGATGAGGCGATGCAGGAGGCAGAGCAGCCCACGGAGTTCCTTCCGCAGGCGAGTTACGCTGCACCGACGAAGCCGAATTGTCAGCAGGAGCAGCGCGGAAAGCCAGGCGAAGGTGGTAGCGGAGGTGGGCGGTCGACGAAGGACGTCGACGAGAAGAGGTCGACGCGGGACAAGGGTCGACGAGGTGGTGGTCGACGGCGGGAGTGCTGGATCTGCGGCGACCCCGACCATCTCTCCTTCGAGTGCCCCGACCGTGATGATAGCGACGAGGACGACAACAAGGGAGGCCGCAGTCGATCGGCCAGTCGTCGCCCCCGTCGAGTTGAGAAGCCGCGCAAGGAGAAACAAGCGTCGAAGAAGACGTTGTCGACGAAGGACGTCGACACCTCCAGCGGCAAGAGCCGAGGCGACGGGGAGGCGTCGTGCTCGATGGTCGGCGTGGTGGAGCCAGCGGTCTCGCTAGCACCGGAGGCCAGCGAGGACTTCCAGGCGGTGGCAGCAGCTGTGCAGGCCAACCCGATGGCGGTGCTGCTCGACAGCGGGTGCTCCCACCACCTGATGGGGACGAAGTCGGTCTTCGTCGACATGGGGTCGAGCGACGGAGTGAAGCACGTGCGTGGGTTCAACGGGGCATTACAGTCTGTCGAGGGTCGTGGAACTGTCGCTCTGCAAGGGGAGGCCGGGAAGCGGGTGCTCATCCCCGACGTGCTCTACGTTCCGGGTGTTCAGGCGAACCTGCTGTCAGCCGGCCAACTGAAGGAGAGCGGAGTGCAGCTGCAGGGTGACGGCGACGAGATGCTGCTCGTCGCTACGACCGGGGAGGTGCTCGGTCGAGCACGCTACACCGGACGAGTCCTCTGCACCGACCTTCGCCCCTGCTCGATGCAATCGCCGTCGACCGAGGTGGTGGCTCTGCGGACGATCGTCTTGGCGTCAAAGGCGACCCCTGATCGGCTGCATGCGAGGCTCGCGCACGTCGACGTCGACACGATCAAGAGCTTGGCCAAGCATGAAGTTGCTGTTGGGCTCGACATCACGCCGACGACCGGAGCAGACCCGCCGTGTGTCTCGTGCGTCGGAGGAAAGCTGGCGCGACACACCTTCCCTGCCAAGGGCTCGGATGCAGCGGAGGCGCTGGCTGTCGTGCACATTGACTTGTACGGGCCATTTCGAGTGGCTGCCAAGGATGGCAGCTTGTACTTCCTGCTGCTGAAGGATCGCCATACTCGATTTGTATGGGCAATGCCGGTCGCTAGGAAGAGCAACGTGCTGCGGGAGTTCCAGCGGTGTCTGGTGCTGGTGGAACGGCAGACGAAGAAGTCGGTGCTGTCGCTTCGCTCCGATCGAGGAGGGGAGTTCATTGGGAAGGCGTTCACCGACTTCGTCGACGGGAAGGGCATCGTCCACGACCTGACGTGCCCCTACACTCCGCAGCAGAATGGCATGGCTGAGCGGGAGATGCACACTGCCGTCGAGTCCGTGCGGACGATGTTGCCGCACATGGGCGTGCAGCACCACTGGTGGCACCTTGCACTACGACAAGCTGTCTGGGTGCGTAACTGCTTGGAGCGGTCGACGACGCCGTCGGGGACGACTTCGTACCAGCTGCTGACCGGGCAGAAGCCCGACCTTACGCTGGCGCGGGTGTGGGGATGCATGGTGCAGTTCATGGTTCCCGAGCAGCAACGTGGTGGGAAGCTGGCGCCGAAGGCTCGCTGGGGACCTCACCTGGGTGTGTCGCCAGAGAGCAAGGGCTGGGAGGTGCTCGACCTGACCGACAACAAGGTGGTCACGTCGGTCGAAGTGATCTTCTACGAGACGCTGTCGCTGGAGGTGTGGAAGGCAAAGTATGGGCCGCCGTTGGAGCGGACGCAGGCGCACCCGCCAACGGATGCATCGACAACGACGGTTCCGTTGCTCGCCAAAGTCGACGAGCCTGGTGATGAGGATGTTGTGGAGGTTCTTTCCCCTCCCCCTGTCCTTGCTCCTCCGTTCCCCGTCGCAGATCGGCCTGGGTCGGCACCTGTGTCGACCATCGACGATGAGGGGAGCCTTGAGGCGTCGCCTGTGGCGCCGGCCCATGGCATCGCCGGCGGTCGACAAGGCGCCAAGCTCGTCGACCAAGATGGCAAGCCGTCAACGACAGGGGAGCACCAGATAGGGGAGCCAGTCGAACAGGAGGCAACGGCAGAGGTACACTCGACAGGGGAGCAGCATCCGGAGCGGTCGACAGGAGAGTTGTCGAAGGCAGCAGCAGACGAACAGCCGGTCGAAGGGTCGAAGCAGCTGGTCGACGAGACTCGTCGACCAGAAAGGGGAGCAGTCAGTGGGTGAGGAGTCCACCGACAGCAATGTAATGGAAGTGCCGATCACGAAGCCCGGGCTGCGACGCACAGGTCGAGCTCGACGGCCGCCGGAGCGGTTGAGCTTCCACGCCTGCCTACCGTTAGCTGCCTTCAACGACGACCTGCTGTACGACGATGCCGAGGAGGATGAAGACGTGCCGGAGCTCGACCCTGACGTGCATGCCTTCCCCAAACACCGCTGGGACATCGCCACGATGATGGTGAAGGAGGCGCTGTCGAGCTGGAAGGGCGAGGCAGCGAAGGCCGCCATGGAAGAAAATATCCGTAGCCTCATCGTTATGGGGACTTGGGAGCTGGTCGAACGCCCACGCGGAGTGAACATCATGAAGAACCGATGGGTGCTGACGACCAAGTACCGCATCGACGACACCGTCGAACGCGAGAAGGCGAGGCTAGTCGTGAAGGGCTTCACGCAGGTGTACCGCGCAGACTACGACGAGACGTACTCACCGGCGAGCAGCTACGTCACGCTGAGGATCTTCCACAGCATCGTCGCCGTCCTCGATTTCAACCTAATGCAGCTCGACATGAAGAACGATTTCCTGCAGAGCAAGCTCCACAGGGTGCTCTACATGTACCTGATGCGCCGCTGCTGTGGTACAGGGGTCTCGACAGTGTCCTGATGGGCGCTGGCTGGAAGAAGAGCCAGGTCGACGAGGCGCTCTACTTCAAAGCCAGCGACAACGGAGTGACCTGCTGGGTGCTGGTCTACGTCAACGACCTGCTTGCCGCTAGCAGCAGCACCGCGATGATGAAGGAGGTGAAGGAGTTGCTGGAGACCGCCTTCAAGCTACGTGAGATCTCGCCGGTGGTGAAGTACCTTGGGCTGGAGATCGTGCGCGACAGGCCGGCCAGGAATTTGTGGCTGCACCAGCAAGGCTACGTTGACAAGCTGCACAGGCGCTTCATCGACGAGGAGCAGGGTAGTCGAGTCCCGAAGACCCAGGTCTCGGTCGACGCCTACGCTCAGCTGACGTTCGATGACGAGGAGACTCCGGAGCGCGAAGAGGAGGAGTACTGGCAGAAGGTCGGCTCACTGCAGTTCGCGGCGACGACGACAAGGCCGGACATCGCGTTTGCCTGCAGCAAGCTGGGAAGTGGCCTCACGGTGAGGAGCGACCAGCATTGGCGTGAGGTCGACCGCTGCCTCGCCTACCTCGCCGACACCCGCGATACCGCCTTGGAGTTCGGCGGTGGACCAAAATCATTGGAGCTGATCGGCCACGTCGATGCCGACGACGCAGGCGACAAGCAGAACCGGACGAGCATGAGAGGCTACGTGTTCGTCTACGGAGGGGCCGCAATTTCCTGGTCAAGCTCTCGCATCAAGTGCGCGACATTGTCATCGACCAAGTCGGAGTACGTGGCGGTCACGGATGCCGGCAAAGAGGGGCGTCGACTTCGCTTCCTCCTTGCGGAATTCAAGCTCCTCGACGCTGAGAAGCCAACCATCCTCCGCGTCGACAACAAGTCGGCAATCACGGTCGCTGAGGGCTTGGGGCTGACGGGCAACCTCAAGCACATGGAGCGACGCTACGCCTGGCTGCAACACATGGTGAGGCGCGGGAAATTTGTGCTGAAGTACATCCCGACCACCGAGCAGGCGGCGGACTTCCTGACGAAGGCGCTGCATTTTCCGGCTTTCAACCGGTGCTCTGTCACCATCGGCCAAGTTCGTCTATCCGTTGTCGGCGACGGCGACGATGAGGTGCAGCAGTAGGTGCCGTGCCCTTCTGCACGGCTGGTGCGGTGACGGCGTGCTGTGTCTGGGGTGCACGCCGAGGATGAGTTTTTCTCCGTGGAGTACTGCCGTGTGGGCTGGAGGCCCAAGCGTGAGCGCGGCAGGGGAGTGTTAACAGAAATGGAGTGTTGGCCCCGCCCTCGCTTGGGCAACGCCGACGACATGGTCGGATGTACGGAAGTAGCAACCGACCGTTCACAGTGGAAGAGCTGCTCGATAGGCTTCGTCAAGCTGCAGGGGACCGCTGTGGTGTTGCTGTCGACTAGGGAGCTCGACAGCTGCAACTGACTGGTCTGGGCGATGGGTGGGACGTCGACCAGGACCTGCAGTTCGACCGGGAGGTCGACGGAGCAGTCTGTCGACCTGACAAGTGAGCAGCGGTCGACGAGGGGAGCTCGGCGACAACCGCTGATGGTTTTGGTCGGCGGAAGGGGTCCGTCGACCAGGGGGTAGCTTGACAGGAGTTGTGGTCGACCAGAGGGACCTGGTGGTCGACCAGAAGCAGTGGTGGTCGACCGGGTCCACCGGGTAACCTGCTCGACGAGTTTTGCGGAGACACTCGAACGTCGTCGATGTTGCGATGGCGCAGGCGACTGCGGGCTGGTATCCCGGAGTCGATATGGCTCGTCAGGCGCAGACAACAGCCGACGAATGCCCAACGAGGCAAGTTGGTTCAATCGTCTGCGCACACCTGCAAGCGTCACACTGCTGTGTTCTACGGGGCAAGGCTGGACAGCCGCTCTGCTACAGCGTTGGCACGCCGTCGATCTGCTCCGTTGGCAGGTCATCTTTCTGCAGTGCCGGCGCGGCTCCTCTACGCAACGCTAGTGCAATCGACTGAACTGTGCTGGCGGTCGACCAGTCTAGCAGCAGGGTTGCTAGGTGCTTGATGTAGTCATTATTGTCATTGCTTGTTTGAGTATTCTTGTATTCCAACTTTGCTAGTGAAAACTCTTGCCGTTTTCTCCCGTGAATATGCAAGCATTAAGGAACCAAACAAAGTTACGATCATCTCTAGTGGTTTATGCCAACCCCGTTGTCTAACTCACTACCTTTGTAGAGTGAATCTCCGCACTGTCGACATGCAATGAACGTCCAGGATTTGAAGACACCTGAGGGCTGAAATGGAGGCAGGGCGCTCGCTCAATTGGCCGCATGAATCAATGTGGAATTGCTGCAAGCCACTGAGATTCCCCATGCCCTCTGGAAGGGACTCAATCTTGCAGCGATTGAGTTCAAGCCTGGTTAGACATCTCAGCTGGGTGAATGACGGTGGGAGTAGGTGTTCCTGAGAGTTGCTGTCCAGCAGAAAAGCATGCAGTTGCAGCAATGCGCCGATGTCTTCTGGAAGCTTCACCTCCCACAGCCTCGCGAGGCAAAGAGTGGTGAGGGCTATGAGGCTGCAGAACCCGGCTGGCAGCTGCTCAATCTCCTCGCAGTCGAGTATGAACAGGGTCTCCAGGGATGTGAGTAGGCCGGAAGTATCTGGAAGGTTTGTGAGTGTGAGATTATCTAAAACTAATGTTCTGAGGACAGGAAGCTGCCCGAAATTTTCGGGCAGGTTGGAGAGCTTGTGGCAAGTGGTTATCGTCAAGCTTGTCAAGGAGCTTGGGAATTTCGGCTGCTCGGGTAGATGGGATGTGGAGCTTTCCAGCAAAGTGGGATGGCTGCAAAATGAGTCAGGAAGAGTCTCTAGTGGCAGCATCTCCAACACCAACGTCTTGAGCGCTGCCATTCGTCCGAAGATATTAGGTAGGCTCGAAAAGGAGCAACAGGAAGAAATTGTCAGGCTTTCCAACACGCTGATGGGAAAAGTTTTTGCGGCCGCGAATGCTCAGTTCACGAAGGCACGGGAGAAGCTCTGCGATGCTTCCAGGAAGCCGCTTGAGTTGGTCGGAGTTGGATATTAGCAGCTGCTCGAGACGGCAACACGGTAATTCTGACGGAATCGTGAGCCTAGATTCCAATGTCAACATCGGAAGCTGCAGGAGAATGAGAGCAGCAGCGGCTTGATCGCGGGGCGATATCTCGATTTTTTCTGAGACCGAAAGGCTGGCGATGCTCGGAAGGCAAAGGAGGCCTGCGAAGTGCTTGGAGTTGAGGTAACACGAGGCGATTAGGAGAGTTGTCAGGGACGAAAGGCTTGCGAGATGAGGGCGAGCACTAAAGGAGTTGTTAAGGTGAGTGAGTGTAAGTGTGCGAGTCGGAAAAAGGAACCCGGTAGATCCATGTCTTCCCGGAGGCAGAAGAGCGAAAGCTGCTTCAGCTGCATGCATTGTTGAAAGAGCCGATCCAGGCCTGATTCGGTTACCGGGTGGTTGTCTCTTCTTATGCTGTAATTCACGAATGTGATTCTGCTTCCAATGTGGAGAGAAGTTAGTTTAGGGCACGACGATGCTAGGCGATCGAGGAAATCGTCGCTCATTGTCGCCATGCTGCCGTCACACAGACGCAGAGAGGTCAGATTCGGGAAGCAAGCGACAGCCGTCGCGAGGAATTCGAGAGGAACGTCGAGGTCTCGACAACATCAAGTGAAGTGACAGCCCCACAGCAGCTTGCTCCTCTCCTCTGCCGCCATCCCAGTCTTTCCGAGCGCCGCTGCAGCTGCCCCTCCAACAACGTTGCTCCCTGCAGCTCCCCCAATGCCTTTGGCCACTGGGGAAATGAGGAAAGGCAGGGGGTGGGAGGAAGGAAGGGGGGGAGGGTGGGGAATGCATGAGAAGTGCTTCAAAAGCCAGCCGTTTGAACGCTATTGCTGCAGCCGCCCCTCCAACAAGGCCTGCCCTGCCCCCCCACGTCCCCCCCAAGTCCCCCCCCCCCCCTCCCCCCCCATAAGGGGGGAGAGGGAGGTAAAACCTTGGGGGGGAGAGAGGGGGGGAAAGAGTTTGGGGCAGGGGGTTCATGGTTTCGGGGTTCAAGGGGTCATGGGTTCATGGGTTCACAGGTTCATGGGTTCATGGGTTCATGGGTTCATGGGTTCATGGGTTCATGGGTTCATGGGTTCACGGGTTCATGGGGTCATGGGTTCATGGGTTCATGGGTTCATGGGTTCACGGGTTCATGGGTTCATGGGTTAACGGGTTCATGGGGTCATGGGTTCATGGGTTCATGGGTTCATGGGTTCACGGGTTCACGGGTTCACGGGTTCATGGGTTCATGGGTTCATGGGTTCATGGGTTCATGGGGTCATGGGGTCATGGGGTCATGGGTTCACAGGTTCATGGGTTCATGGGTTCATGGGTTCATGGGGTCATGGGTTCATGGGTTCACGGGTTCATGGGTTCACGGGTTCATGGGTTCATGGGTTCAGGGGTTCATGGATTCAGGGGTTTATGGGTTCATGGGTTCAGGGGTTTAGGGGTTTAGGGGTTAATGGATTCAGGGGTTTAGGGGTTCATGGGTTTAGGGGTTTAGACAGAATGACAGGGGCGGTGGGGATGGGATCTTAGGATTGACATGGGCGGGGGGGGCGGGTTCAGATGCGATTCATCGGGGCTGTGGGGATGGGTTGGATTGACATGGGCTGGGGGGTTGGGTTCAAATAGGGCTGCCATGGGATAAGATCGACATTGGGGGGGATGGGGTGATCTCAGATTGACATGGGCAGGGGCAAATGGGGTGATGTCGGAATGACATAGCCAAAAAGGTGAAATCAGTGAGCGACCCACCTCACCTGGTTGGGATGGCAAGTGCAGAGGGTGCTGCAAGCAAGGCGCTGCGTGTCAGCTCATGACCAGCCAGGTCAGCTCATGACCAGCCAGGTCAGCTCATGACCAGCCAGGTCAGCTCATGACCAGCCAGGTCAGCTCATGACCAGCCAGGTCAGCTCATGACCAGCCAGGTCAGCTCATGACCAGCCATGTCAGCTCATGACCAGCTATGTCAGCTCATGACCAGCTATGTCAGCTCATGACCAGCTATGTCAGCTCATGACCAGCTATGTCAGCTCATGACCAGCCAGGTCAGCTCATGACCAGCCAGGTCAGCTCATGACCAGCCAGGTCAGCTCATGACCAGCCAGGTCAGCTCATGACCAGCCAGGTCAGCTCATGACCCACCAGGTCAGCTCATGACCAGCCAGGTCAGCTTAGCTCATGACCGGATCAGCCGAATGAGCCAGGTGAGCTTATCCTGACTTGATCAATCAGCCCAATCACCGAGATAGGCCGATGAGGAATGTCAGCTCATTTCGAAGTCGAGTTGTATATTGCTGATTCATTCGTGTATGTCAAGATTCTTTTGCACTCTCCTCTTACCTCGGGATTGAGGCGCCGTGATTGGCGGAGAGAGGCACTGAGCAACCCAACGGCTGCACTGAGCGACCCGACGGCTGGATGGGCATGGGGGGCACGGAACGAGGAGGGCGGACTGAAAGGGGCAGAACGAGCGGGGTGGAACGGGGGGGCGGAGTGAAAGGGGGATGAGATGGTGGGGTGATGCGCATGATTGGAAATAAACAATCTCACACTGAATCAACAAAGTGGCGCGTGAGTCAACAGAGATCCACAAATGAGCAAAATGCAAAGAAAATAAATATAAACAAAATGAAATAAAAACCGTTAAATAGGGCTGATTGACTAACTGCACTGCACCTTTAGCTCGCACTGACCTGGGCAGCGCAGGGTGGGGAGAAAGGGTGGACACGAAGGGTGTGCGGAGGGCCATGGCGTGCGGCAGTGAGGAGACGAGCAGCAGCGCGGCGTTTCAATGGCGACCGCCTTCCTTTGCTCCTATGCTGTGTGCTCTAATACAAATGAACGAAGTGTGCTTCAAATCCTTGTGCAAAGGTTCGAAGCGGTGAAATTGGGTAACAACCAGTCCCCGCAAGCAGGTTCGGTCAAGGGAGTTGGGTGGGGTTGGGGTTGGGGTACGGAAGGGACGCGGCGTGCCGTGATGTGATGTGATGTGAGGGTGGGAACCGGTGGTCAACCACCACAAGTGCCTGCGACGGTCGCGAACGCGAGCGTGAGCGCGCCGAGCCAGTCATGGTCGCTTCGCTAGCTGCAGGTTTGCAACGAAAGTAGCCTCGTCAGCCACAATCGATTCGCTAGCTGCAATGTTACAACGAACGGCGTCGATTCAGTCACACACGCTCCGCTAGCTGTAAGCTTACAACGAAAGGCATTGAATCAACACGCTCACTTCGCTAGCTGCACGTTCACAATGAGAGGCGCCACGTCAGCCACTCTCGCTACGCAAGCTGCAAGTTTACACCCTGTTTCTCAACGTTCTGACAATCGGGAGCCCGGGCTACAGTGCGAACGTGCGCTTGGATTTTGCGGGCTGGTGATTGCAGCCGAACCCCAGGTAGGTGGCGGGCAAATGCAGTCCATTTGAACGATACAAATCGTTTGATGACAGAACATTGTTATCGCGTACGGTTGAGTGCGGCAAATTGTGCTAATATGCAATGTTCTGGGACCGTTTTGGACGTGTTGATGTCAGAATAGGCGGCATGTCAATACAGCGAATGTCAGTGTGGCGCGAAACGGGATGTACATCAAAGGGCGTCTAGTCAACCGTGCTCGCTTCGCCAGCTGCACATTTACAACGAGAGGCGCCACGTCAGCCACGCTCGCTACGCTAGCTCCAAGTTTACATCGAAGGGCGGCGCTGAGTCGCCACGCTCGCTTCGCTTCGCTAGCTGCGCCGCCTTGCTTGCTTTGCTAGCTAAATGCACCGGACAATTCGAGTTGCGATCTCATTTTCCCAGTGCGGGTTTGCAAATGCAATATTTTCGGGCAGAACCAAGCGGCTGCCCGTGTTTAGGGTTGGGGCTCCTCGTGTTTAGGGTTGGAGCTCCCCTAGTCGCATGCCATCCAGATGGGGTTTATTTTTTTCAGACCGCGGGCAGATTACGACCCATCAGCTTCTTCCAGGCGGACGGTTAGGGATCGCATCTGGCTTTATTAGATTGCAGCTGAAGTTGTCGCCTAAATGCACATCTGAGATTCACGCACGCACCAAGAGCTGCAATTGCAGCTCGGTAGAATGCCAATGGGCAAAATGCGAGAGAATTTCTCCAGACCCCGAAACGGTGATTTGCCGTTGCACACGTGGCCTCGAATTGCTACCGTGGTCGGACAATTCGATGATAATTGCTCGAGTGGTCTTGCCAAGGTTGCCTCTGGCTTTTTTTTTATCCGGCACATTACCCAAAACCGGTTTTTAGCCCAGAAATTTTTACGTCGAACGTGTCTCTTCCCGCGAAAGTATGGCGTACCCGGAAAGACGTGCACGAGGGCGGCGTCGTCACTGTTCGGATACGCGACAAAAATCAGCACAGTCATCTAGGCAAACAGTTGCGCTCAATTTCGGTCCATATCATAACCAATCCGTGCATAGTTATATGATTCCACGGTTATATATTCAGTTGGACGGATGTCAGTACGCGCGACCAATTACAGAGTGCGCCTGATTGGTCGACTTTATGCGCGGGGCCTTTTCTGACCTTGCGCGTCCAATCAGACGCGGTCATGTAAGATCGCGCTCATATAAAACCGCGCATTTACCTTTATGAGCGCGCATGTGTGATGCTCGAATGTGTGTATGATCTGTTTTATTAATCTAAAACTATATTAATAAATTCGAGAGACAATATCACTATCGCGTTTTGCCATTATACCTATATCTGTTAGAACATTATAGCTTATACATTTGTGTAGGCTGTAGTGGGGTAGCCCATAAGAGGTACAACCCAATTAGGGTTAGTACTTGTACCCAACTGTTTCATAGTTCAATCATTCCTCGTTTCTTCTCATGGTATCAGAGCAGGTTCCCTAGTGGGAACGATTCCTAGGGCCCACCACCACGAACTTTTTTTTTCTCCTGCCCGGAGCGCGCTTCGCTCCGGCCCGAATCGCGCCCCGTGTGTGTCAGAACATTATAGCTTATGCTTTTGTGTAGGCTGTAGTGGGGTAGCCCATATGGGGTACAACCCAATTAGGGTTAGTACTTGTACCCAACTGTTTCATAGTTCATTCATTCTCGTTTCAATTCTCACATGGTATCGAGCAGGTTCCCTCGTGGGAACTGTTCCTAGGGCCCACCAATTCGACATTTTTTTTCCTGCCCGGAGCGCGCTCAGCCCTAGCCCGAGTCGCGCTCCCCCCTTTTCTCGCCACGTCGCGCCGCCCTAGCGGCCCCGTCGCCTGCCTTGCGGCCCTCGCGCCACCCTTCCTGGCCCCGACCCGCCACCCTGCGGCCTCGTCGCCTACCCCGCGGCCATCGCGCCGCCCTTTTCCGGCCTCGATCCGCCGCCCTGCGGCCTCGTTGCCTAACCAGCGGCCCTCGCGCCGCCCTGCAGCCCTGACGCCGCCCTTACCGGCCCCGGCGCCTACCTGCGGCCCCGACGCCTACCTGTGCGGCCCCGGCGCCTACCTGCTGGCCCCGCCACCTACGTGCGGCCCCGCCACCTACCCGCGGCCCCGCCACCTACCTGTGCGGCCCCGGCAACTACCTGCTGGCCCCGCCACCAACCTGCGGCCCCGCCACCTACCAGCGGCCCTGCCACCTACCTGTGGCCGCGCCACCTACCTGTGCGGCCCCGGCACCTACCTGCTGGCCCCGCCACCTACCTGCGGCCCCGTCACCTACCAGCGGCCCCGCCACCTACCTGCGGCCCCGCCACCTACCCGCGGCTCCGCCACCTACTTGTGCGGCCCCAGCGCCTACCTGCGGCCCCGCCACCTGCCTGCGGCCCCGCCACCTACCTACGGCCCCGCCACCAACCAGCGGCCCCGCCATCTACCTTCGGCCCCGCAGCCTACCTTTGCGGCCCCGCCGCCTCCTCTCAGCGGCCCCGCCGCCTCCTCCCAGCGGCCCCGGACGCCCTCTCAGCGGCCCCGCCGGACCACCCAGCAGCCGAGTCGCCCAGCAGCCGAGCCACCCAGCAGCCGAGCCGCCCAGCCGCCGAGCCGCCCAGCAGCCGAGCAGCCGAGCCGCCGAGCCGCCCAGCAGCCGAGCCGCCGAGCCGCCCAGCAGCCGAGTCGCCGAGTCGCCCTGCAGCCGAGCCGCCCCAGCTGCCCTGTCCAGTAAGAGCAGCGCCTCTTTCAGAGCACTGCCCTCACCCTACTGTTTGCGCTGCTAGTCTACTGCTGTCATGGCTACCCCTAGTGTCCTCGCTTTTGACGCTGAGGGTCGAGCCATTGACTTTGACGTCTGGATAGATGACCTGCAGCTTTTCTTACAGTGCTATAGGGCAGACGGTCTCTCTCTCTTTGACCTCACCTCAGGTGCCTCTCTTGCCCCTGCTGCTGATGCTAACGCCACTGTTCGCTCACAGTGGGCCACACGCGATGCTGCTGCACGTCTTGCTGTGCGTCGCCACCTGCCTACCACTGAGTGTGCGCACTTTAGCCAGTACAAGAGTGCTCAGACCTTGTACGCCGCTGTAGTTGCACCCTACTCCTCCCCTGCCACTGCTGCACTGGGCCACCTCATGCTACCGTACCTCTTTCCTGACCTTGCTGCCTTTCCCACAGTCGCTGACCTCATTACGCACCTCCGCACTAGTGACACTCGCTACCGCGCTGCGCTTCCTGCTGAGTTCTGCGCCAAGAACCCCCCCCCATGTACATCACCCTCTACTACATAGTCAACCGGCTCCCTGACTCCCTTCGCGTAGTTAGGGACCACTTCCTCTCAGTTTGCCCCACCACTCTCACCGTTGACCTCCTCGAGAAGGCCCTCCTAGCAGCAGAGAAGAGCATAGTCGCTGTAGGAGCCTCTCGTGGTGACCCTCGCACCCCCATCTTTGAGGGGTGTTCCCCCTCCCCCCTTTTGCCCTCTGTTGCCTCTGCTGCTGCGGCCGACCTCGTTGGTCTTGAGTCGGTCGGTGCGGCGTCTACCCCTAGCGGGAGACGCCGCCCTGGCAAGGGCAAGGGGGGCAGGGGCGCTGGAGGAGCTAGCGGGGGCGGTGGAGGCGGCGGTGGAGGCGGCGGAGGGAGTGGGGGTGGCGGTGGGGGTGGTGGTGGGAGTGGAGGTGTCGGTGGCGGGAGTGGAGGCGGAGGAGGCGGCGGCGGTGGTGGTGGGAGCAGAGGTGGCGGAGGTGGCGGCGGCGGAGGAGGTGGAGCTGGTCGGGGTGGCGCTACGCAGAGGGTCGGCTCCGGTGGTGGTCAGCGCCAGCAACAGCAGCAGCAACAGCGCACTCGTGACATCCCCCCCCCTCAGCAGCTCCGTGAGTGGTACGCTGCACGCCAGCGGGGTGGGGGTACTGGTCCGTGCACCTACGTCCTCCGCACCGGCGACCGCACGGGTGAGCAGTGTGGGGGTGCGCACCCCACCCAGCGCTGCTTTGGCCGCCTGTCGGACGCTTGGCGTCACCAGTTTCCGGAGGCCACGGAGATCCCCCGCTGGGGTGAGCTGTCTAGGGCGGGCGTAGCTATCTTTGATCTTGACTTTGATGCTGTTCTTGTTGCCATGTATGCTGTGACTATTAGTGATGAGGGTGACTGTTACCGGTGTTTCCCGCCCGGCCCGGGCATTGGGACTGCTGCTCTAGGTACTGGTGAGGCTGCTGCTCTAGGTGCTAGCGAGGCTGCTGCTCTAGGTGCTAGTGCGTCTGCTTCCTCAGGTACTGGTGAGTCCGCGCTCTCAGGTACCGAGTCCGCTTTGGCCTCCCTCACCTTCACCCTTGACTCGGGGGCGTCTCGCTCCTTCTTTCGAGACCGCACCACACTCATGCCGCTTGGTCGGCCAGTTGCGGTCTCTCTAGCGGACCCCTCTGGGGGTCCTGTCCTTGCTCACTTCTCCACTGTCCTCCCGTGTCCGGCGGCTCCCTCTGGCACCCTGTCTGGTCTTTACCTTCCCTCGTTCTCTACGAACTTGGTGAGTGGCGCTGACCTTCAGGATGGGGGAGTTCACGAGTTCACTCCTGCGAGCCAGCGAGTGACCCACTGCACGGACGCTCGGACGGGCCGACACTTGGCCACGTTTACTCGTCGGCCGGGGTCGAACCTGTACACACTGTCTACTACGTCTCCATCTGTCCCTGCGTCCGGTCAGGTAGCTACGTCGGGTCAGGTGTTTGCTGCAGCGTCCGGGTCTCGTCCTGAGTCTGCCGCCTGCTCGTGTCGCCTCCTGTCTCACGAGACTCTCCTTTGGCACCACCGCCTTGGTCACCCCTCCCTGCTTCGTCTCCGAGGCATGGCCTCCCGTGTCATTGTCTCTGGTCTTCCCCGGTCCCTCCCTCCCCTTCCTCTGGGGCCTGGCCCTACCTGCGTCCCCTGTGTCGAGGGGCGGCAGCGGGCTGCCCCTCACACCTCCCAGTTTCCTCCGACGGAGGCCCCGCTGCAGACGCTTCACATGGACGTGTGGGGCCCGGCCCGCGTTCCTGGGCAGGGTCACGAGCGCTACTTCCTGTTGGTGGTTGAAGACTACTCGCGTTACACCACAGTCTTCCCCTTGCGCAGCAAGGGTGATGTCACTGAGGTGTTGATCGACTGGATCCGCGCAGCTCGTCTCCAGCTCAGGCAGAGCTTCGGCTCGGACTTTCCTGTTCTGCGTCTGCACTCTGACAGAGGCGGAGAGTTCTCATCTGGCCTTCTGCGAGCCTACTGTCGTGCGCGAGGCATCCGCCAGACCTTTACGCTTCCGGAATCTCCACAGCAAAATGGGATTGCTGAGCGCCGCATTGGCATAGTCATGGACGCCGCTCGTACGTCCATGATGCATGCGGCTGCCCCCCATTTTCTGTGGCCGTTTGCGGTTCGGTACGCGGCGCATTAGATCAACCTTCACCCCAGGGTCTCCATGCCGGAGACCTCCCCAGCCTTGCTGTGGACGGGGAAGGTTGGCGATGCGTTTGCGTTCCGTGTCTGGGGATCTCGGGCGTTTGTCCGCGACTTGTCTGCGGACAAGTTGTCCCCTCGTGCTGCTCCTTGCGTCTTCCTAGGTTTCCCCCCTGACGCGCCAGGGTGGCAGTTCTACCACCCCACCTCTCGCCGTGTTCTATCCTCCCAGGACGTCACGTTTGACGAGTCAGTCCCCTACTACCCCTTCTTCCCCTACCGCACTCCGTCCCTCCCCCTGCCGCCGCTCTTCCTTGTACCAGGTCCCCCTCCGGTAGACCCCCTCCCCCCTCAGGGTCCGTCCCCTTCAGATGTGTCCCAGGTAGACGCAGTCGAGCCTGTCGAGGTCACTGGTGACTCTGGTGCTGAGCCTGGGGGTGCTGACTCTAGAGGTGCTGTGCGTGTGCGTGCTACACCTGGGGGTACTGAGACTGGGGGTGCTGAGCCTGGGGGTACTGAGACTGGGGGTGCTGAGACTGGGGGTACTAGGCCTGGGGGTGCTGAGCCGGGGGGTACTACGCCTGGGGGTGCTAAGCCTGGGGGTGCTACGATAGGAGGTACTGAGCTTGAGGGAGCTGGGCCTGTTTGTGAGGCGTCCGGCGGTGCTGGGCCTCGAGGTTCTCTGGGTGCTTCATCTCGGCGGGAGCCCCTCTCTCCACAGGAGCTGCGCGAGTGGTTTGGCCGACGCTGGAGGCGTACTACTGGAGCTAGGGTTTCTTCGGCTGCTGAGGGTGCTAGTGCTGCCGGTCCTGGAGGTGCTCGTACGGAAGGTACTGGAGCTGCTGGGCCGGCGGGTGCGTCTGGAGCTGGAGCTGCTGCGGGTGTTGGCGCTGAGGCTACTGCTGTCCGTCCTGGTGGCGGTGCTGCTGGAGTTACTGGAGCTGGAAGTGCTGTTGGCGCTGGTGCTGCCGCTGGGGGTGCTGGTGCTGTCCCTGCTGTGTCAGGAGTTGCCGCGCGGCCTCGGCCGTAGTTTGTTCCGCTCCTTCAGCAGGTTCTTGGTCTCCCGCCTTCTACTGGTTCTCCTCCTCCCTAAGAGTGTCCACAGCCTGTCCCGTCACAGTTCCGGTTACAGCCGGCCTCCCCGCTGCCTCCTCCTTCTCCCTACACTGGTCCTACTGGAGGTCTTGCTAAGCGTCGTGAGCCTGCATCTCGCCCTGCGTCGCCTGTCCGTGCTGCTCGCACGAGTGGTCGCAGTTCGCGTCAGCGTCCTCCTCCTGTCCCTGGCACGCACCGGATGTCTCTGCGTCCGTCCACTGCTCCTCTGCGTGTCCCTTTGCCTTCTCCTCCTGAGTCTTCTCTTCCTGCTCTTGCCGACCCAGAGTCGGACTCTCTTCGTGCTGCCAGTCCTACTGTCACGCGTCTCCTTGCTACTGTCGTCACTGACCCTTCTTTTGAGTCCACTACTGCGTCTGCCCTAGTTGCTGAGCTCGTCGACTTTGCTGCTCGCTGTCGTCTAGACTACAATGCTAGTCTTGTCGCTGAGTCTGAGTCTGTCTGTCCTCCGTCCGTCGGGGGTGAGTGTGCCCTTGGCACGGACGTCCTTGAGGACAGGCAGGAGGAGTTCCAGTGTCTGGCTGCTGCTTCACCTCATCTGGTGTGCGTACTGCTTACCCCTAAGGGAGACCCGGATGCACTTGACATCCCGACTCCGCACTCTTACGCGGAGGCGATAGAGGGTCCCTACTTCTCTCAGTGGTAGGCAGCTATGGATGCAGAGATGGCTTCCTGGAAGTCCACAGGCACCTACGTTGACGAACTTACCCCACCTGGGGCGAACATCTTCAGTGGCATGTGGATTTTCAGGGTGAAGCGGCCGCCGGGTTCCCCCCCCTGTCTTCAAGGCGCGGTATGTGGCTCGTGGCTTCAGTCAGCGGCAGGGAGTTGACTACTTTCAGACCTTCTCTCCCACCCCGAAGATGACCACTCTTCGGGTGCTGCTGCACATAGCCGCTCAGCGCGACTACGAGCTTCACTCTCTTGACTTCAGCACTACTTTCTTGCAGGGTAGCCTGCACGAGGAGATCTCGCTGCGCCGCCCACTTGGCTTCACAGGGACTTTTCCTCGTGGCACCCAGTGGAGCCTCCGGCGGCCAATCTACGGTCTTCGCCAGACACCGCGCGATTGGCACGACACACTGAGGACTACGCTTGCGGCTCTTGGGTTTGCTCCCTCTACTGCTGACCCGTCGCTGTTTCTGCGCACCGACACTTCTTTGCCGCCGTTCTACATCCTCGTGTACGTCGCCGACTTGGTCTTTGCCACAGCTGACACTGCTGGACTCGCCCACGTGAAGTCCGAGCTGCAAGAGAGACACACGTGCACAGACCTGGGTGAACTGCGCAGCTACCTTGGCTTGCAGATCACCCGGGACATAGCACAGCGCACCATTACCCTGACTCAATCACACATGGTGCAGCAGGTCCTTCAGCGCTTCGGCTTCACGTACTCCTCGCCTCAGGCCACTCCTCTGCCTACTCGTCACTCGCTCTCAGCTCTACCTTCGGATGAGTCCGTAGAGTCGAGTGGCCCGTACCCAGAGCTTGTTGGCTGCCTCATGTACCTGATGACCTGCACTCGACCTGACCTTGCATACCCTCTAAGCATTCTCGCACGTTATGTTGCTCCTGGGAGACACAGATCGGAGCATATGGCTGCAGGGAAGAGGGTGTTGCGCTACTTGTGCAGTACGTCGGGCATGGGGCTTGTGCTTGGAGGGCGGAGTCCAGTGGTCCTCACTGGGCACGCAGACGCTTCTTGGGCGGACGACCAGGCTACGCAGCGGTCGTCACAGGGTTACACCTTCAGCCTTGGTTCCGGCTCTGTTTTGTGGCGGGCTATCCGCTCGTCTTCTGTTCTCGGCTCCAGTTGTGAGGGTGAGATCTACGCCGGGGCCATGGCTGCACAGGAGCTTCGCTGGCTCACCTACCTGCTGACTGACTTTGGAGAGGTGCCTCGTTCTCCTCCAGTGCTATACGTAGACAACAAGGCCATGCTGGCCTTGTGATGAGAGCAGAGACTGGAGCACAGAACGAAGCACATTGCTCTTCGCTACTTCCTTGCTCGTGAGCTGCAGCAGCGTGGTCAGCTGTGTCTTGCGTACGTGACCTCTGAGGCCAACACTGCTGATGTCTTCACCAAGGCACTTGCACCTTGTGATCATCAGCGCTTCTGTACTCAGCTTGGTCTTGTGCCTGTCTTGCCTCACTTGCTCACCTCTTGACCTTGCTTGTACTGTTACATATATATACACCTGCTCTTGCTTGTCTAGCTTTCTATATATATATGTACTCCTGCATGTGAACTGGCCTTGTGGCCTTGAACTTGTGCTCGGAATGTGTGGTGACTTTGTGATCCACCCTGAGCTTGCTTTGCTTTGCTTTGCTTTACTGGTCTTGTGACCGCTTGTTCTCCCCCACTTTGCCTATGGGGGTTTGTCAGAACATTGTAGCTTATGCTTTTGTGTAGGCTGTAGTGGGATAGCCCATATGGGGTACAACCCAATTAGGGTTAGTACTTGTACCCAATTGTTTCATAGTTCATTCATTCTCGTTTCAATTCTCACAGTGTGCTCTCCCTACCGTCGCGCCCTCGCTAGGCCCCTCACGGCCCGTCGCGTCGCCCTTAGCGGCCCTCTCCCGGCTCCCTAGCGCCGCCCTTACGGCCCGTCGCGCCGCCCTTACGGCCCGTCGCGCCGCCCTTACGGCCCCTCGTGCTGCCCTTACGGCTCCTAACGCCGCCCTTACGGCCCCTCGAGCCGCCCTTTCGGCCCCTTACGGCCTCCTTCCGCCGCCCGTCGGCCCCCTACGGCCCTCTCGCGGCCCCTCGAGCCGCCTTCCGCGGCCTCCTCACGGCCCGTCGCCGCCCTCGGCGGCCCCTCGTGCCGCCCTTCACAGCCCCTCCGCCGCCCTTCGCAGCCCCTAGCGGCCGGCCGCCGCAGTCCCAGAGGCAGCAGCCGCCGCCGTCTCAGCAGAAGCAGTCGCCACAGCTCCTGCAACTGCTGCCGCAGCCATCACCAGCCACACCAGCCGTCGAGCCGCCCAGCAGCCGAGCAGCCGAGCCGCCGAGCCGCCGAGCAGCCGAGCCGCCGAGCCGCCTTGCAGCCGAGCTGCCGAGACGCCGAGCCGCCCAGCTGCTGAGCCGCCAAGTCGCCGCGCCGCCCGAGCCGCCCGAGCCGCCGAGCTGCCCAAGCCGCCGAGTCGCCGAGCCGCAGTAGCTGCCGAGCCGCCAAGCCGCCCGAGCCGCCCTGTCCGGTAAGAGCAGCGCCTCTATCACTACACTGCCCTTACCCTACTATTCGCGCTGCTAGTCTACTGCTGGCATGGCTACCTCTAGTGTCCTCGCCTTTGACGCTGAGGATCGGGCCATTGACTTTGACGTCTGGGTAGATGACCTGCAGCTTTTCTTACAGTGCGATAGGGCAGACGGTCTCTCTCTCTTTGACCTCACCTCAGGTGCCTCTCCTGCCCCTGCTGCTGATGCTGACGCCACTGTTCGCTCACACTGGGCCACACGCAATGCTGCTGCACGTCTTGTTGTGCGTCGCCACCTGCCTACCTCTAAGCGTGCGCACTTTAGCCAGTACAAGAGTGCTCAGACCTTGTACGACGTTGTAGTTGCACGCTACTCCTCCCCTGCCACTGCTGCATTTAGCCGCCTCATGCTACCGTACCTCTTCCCTGACCTTGCTGCCTTCCCCACAGTCGCTGACCTCATTACGCACCTCCGCACTAGTGACACTCGCTACCGCGCTGCGCTTCCTGCTGAGTTCTGCGCCAAGAATCCCCCCCCATGTACATCACCCTCTACTACATAGTCACCCGCCTCCCTGACTCCCTTCGCGTAGTCAGGGACCACTTCCTCTCAGTTTGCCCCACCACTCTCACCGTTGACCTCCTCGAGAAGGCCCTCCTAGCAGCAGAGAAGAGCATAGTCGCTGTAGGAGCCTCTCGTGGTGACCCTCGCACCCCCGTCTTTGATGGGTGTTCCCCCTCCCCCCTTTTGCCCTCTGTTGCCTCTGCTGCTGCGGCCGACCTCGTTGGCTTTGAGTCGGTCGATGCTGCGTCTGCCCCTGGCGAGAGACGCCGCTCTGGCAAGGGCAAGGGGGGCAAGGGCGCTAGAGGGGCTGGCGGGGGCGGTGGAGGTGGCGCTAGAGGCAGTGGAGGGGGTGGGGGTGGTGGTTGGAGTGGTGGCGGGGGTGGAGGTGTAGGTGGCGGCAGTGGAGGCGGAGGCGGAGGCGGCGGTGGCAAAGGCGGCGGTGGCGATGGCGGTGGGAGCGGAGGTGGCGGCGGTGGAGAAGGCGGCGGCGGAGGAGGTGGAGCTGGTTGGGGTGGAGCTACGCAGAGGGTCGGCTCCGGTGGTGGTCAGTGCCAGCAGCAGCAGTAGCAGCAACAGCAGCAGCGCACTCGTGACATCCCCCCCCCTCAGCAGCTCTGTGAGTGGTACGCTGCACGCCAGCGGGGTGGGGGTACTGGTCCGTGCATCTACGTCTTACGCACTGGCGACCGCGCAGGTGAGCAGTGCGGGGGTGCGCACCCCACCCAGCGCTGCTTTGGCCGCCTGACGGACGCTTGGCGCCACCAGTTCCCTGAGGCCACTGAGATCCCTCGCTGGGGCGAGCTGTCTAGGGCGGGCGTAGCTATCTTTGACCTTGACTTTGATGCTATTCTTGCTGCCATGTATGCTAAGACTATTAGTGAGGAGGGTGACTGTTACCGGTGTTTTCCGCCCGACCTGGGCATTGAGACTGCTGCTTTAGGTACTGGTGAGGCTGCTGCTCTAGTTGGTAGCGAGGCTGTTGCTCTAGGTGCCAGTGCGTCTGCTTCCTCAGGTGCTGGTGAGTCTGCGCTCTCAGGTACCACGCCGGCTTCGGCCTCCCACACCTTCACCTTTGACTCGGAGGCTTCTCGCTCCTTCTTCCGAGACTGCACCACACTTTCGCCGCTTGGTTGGCCAGTTGCAGTCTCTCTGGCAGACCCCTCTGGGGGTCCTGTCCTTGCTCACTTCTCCACTGTCCTCCCGTGTCCGGCGGCCCCCTCCGGCACCCTGTCTGGTCTTTACCTCCCCTCGTTCTCTATGAACTTGGTGAGTGGTGCTGACCTACAGGATGCGGGGGTTCACCAGTTCACTCCTGCGCGTCAGCGGGTGACCCACTGCACGGACGCTCGGACAAGCCGACACCTGGCCACGTTTACACGTCGGCCGGGGTCGAGCCTGTACACACTGACCACTGAGTCTCCTTGAGTCACTGCGTCTGGTCAGGTAGCTGCGTCGGGTCAGGTGTTTGCTTCAGCGTCTAGGTCTGGTCCTGAGTCTGCCCCCTGCTCGTGTCGCCTCCTGTCTCACGAGACTCTCCTCTGGCACCACCGCCTTGGTCACCCCTCCCTGCTTCGTCTCCAAGGCATGGCCTCCCGTCTCCTTGTCTCTGGTCTTCCCCGGTCCCTCCCTCCCCTTCCTCCAGGGCGTGCCCCTGCTTGCGTCCCCTGCGTCGAGGGGCGGCAGCGTGCTGCCCCTCACTCCTCCCAGTTTCCGCCGACAGAGGCCCCGCTGCAGACGCTTCACATGGACTTGTGGGGCCCGGCCTGCGTCCGTGGACAGGGTCACGAGCGCTACTTCCTGCTGGTGGTTGACGACTACTCGCGTTACACCACAGTCTTCCCCTTGCGCAGCAAGGGTGATATCACTGAGGTGTTGATCGACTTGATCCGCGCAGCTCGTCTCCAGCTCAGGCAGAGCTTCGGCTCGGACTTCCCTGTTCTGCGTCTGCACTCTAACAGAGGTGGAGAGTTCTCCTCTGGCCTTCTACGAGCCTACTGTCGTGCACGAGGCATCCGCCAGACCTTCACACTTCCGGACTCTCCACAGCAAAATGGGATTGCTGAGCGCCCCATTGGCATGGTCATGGACGTCGCTCATACGTCCATGATGCATGCGGCTGCCCCCCATTTTTTGTGGCCGTTTGCGGTTCGGTACGCGGCGCATCAGATCAACCTTCAGCCCAGGGTCTCCAGGCCGGAGACCTCCCCAGCCTTGCTGTGGATGGGGAAGGTAGGCGATGCGTCTGCGTTCCGTATCCGGGAATCTCGGGCGTTTGTCTGCGACTTGTCTGCGGACAAGCTGTCCCCTCGTGCTGCTCCTTGCGTCTTCCTTGGCTTCCCCCCTGACGCGCCAGGGTGGCAGCTCTACAACCCCACCTCTCGCCGTGTTCTGTCCTCCCAGGACGTCACGTTTGACGGGTCGGTCCCCTACTGCCGCCTCTTCCCCTACCGCACTCCGTCCCTCCCCCCGCCACCGCTCTTCCTTGTGCCAGGTCCCCCCCCCGGTAGACCCCCTCCCCCCTCAGGGTCCGGCCCCTTTAGGTGTGTCCCAGGTAGACGCAATCGAGCCTGTCGAGGTTACTGGTGACTCTGGTGCTGCTGAGCGTGCTGAGCTTGAGGGTGTTGACTCTGGGGGTGCTGAGCGTGTGAGTGCTACGCCTGGGGGTGCTGAGCCAGAGGGTGCTACTACTGGGGGTGCTGAGCCTGGGGGTGCTGGGCGTGGGGGTGCTACTACTGGGGGTGCTGAGCCTGGGGGTGCTGAGCTTGGGGTGCTACGACTGGGGGTGCTGAGCTTGGGGGTGCGGAGCCTGAGGGAGCTGGGCCTGCTCGTGTCGCGTCTGGCGGTACTAAGCCTGCAGGTTCTCCGGGTGCTTCGTCTCGGCGGGAGCCACTCTCTCCACTGGAGCTGCGTGAGTGGTTTTCCCGGCGCTGGAGGCGTGCTGCTGGAGCTGGAGGTTCTTCGGCTGCTGAGGGTGCAAGTGCTGCGGGTCCCGAAGGTGCTCGTACTGGGGGTACTGGAGCTGCTGGGCCCGCGGGTACGACTGGAGCTGGAGCTGCTGAGGGTGTTGGCGCTTAGGTTACTACTGTCAGTCCTGGAGGCGGTCCTGCTGGGGGTGCTACTGGTGCTGCTGGAGGTACTGGAGCTGGAGGTGCTGCTGGCGCTGGTGCTGCCGCTGGGGGTACTAGTGCTGTCCCTGCTATGTCTGGAGTCGCTGCGCGGCCTCGGCCGTACTTCGTTCCGCTCCTTCAGCAGGTTCTTGGTCTCCCGCCTTCTACTGGTCCTCCTCCTCCCTTAGAGTGTCCACAGCCTGTCCTGTCACATTTACAGTTACAGCCGGCCTCCCCACTGCCTGCTCCTTCTCCCTACACTTGTCCTATTGGAGGTCTTGCTGAGCGTCGTGAGCCTGCGTCTCGCCCTGCGTGGCCTGTTCGTACTGCTCGCACTAGTGGTAGTGGTTCGCGTCAGCGTCCTCCCCCTGTCCCTGGCACGCACCGGATGTCTCTGCGTCCGTCCACTGCTCCTCTGCGTGCCCCTTTGCCTTCTCCTCCTGAATCCTCTCTTCCTGCTCTTGCCGACCCGGAGTCGGACACTCTTCGTGGTGCCAGTCCTTCTGTCACGCGTCTCCTTGCTAGTGTCGTCACTGACCCTTCTTTTGAGTCCACTGCTGCGTCTGCCCTAGTTGCTGAGCTCGTCGACTTTGCTGCTCGCTGTCGTCTAGACTACGCGGCTAGTCTTGTCGCTGAATCTGAGTCTGTCTGTCCTCCATCCGTCAGGGGTGAGTGTGCTCTTGGCACGGACGTTCTTGAGGAAAGGCAGGAGGAGTTCTAGTGTTTGGCTGCTGCTTCACCTCATCTCATGTCCGTACTGCTTACCCCTGAGGGAGACCCGGATGCACTTGACATCCCGACTCCGCGCTCTTACGCGGAGGCGATAGAGGGTCCCTACTCCTCTCAGTGGCAGGCAGCTATGGATACAGAGATGGCTTCCTGGAAGTCCACAGGCACCTACGTTGACGAGGTTCCCCCGCCTGGGGCGAACATCGTTCAGTGGCATGTGGATTTACAGGATGAAGCGGCCGCCGGGTTCTCCGCCTGTCTTCAAGGCGCGTTACGTGGCTCGTGGCTTCAGTCAGCGGCCGGGAGTTGACTACTTTCAGACCTTCTCTCCCACCCCGAAGATGACCACTCTTCGGGTACTACTGCACATAGCTGCTCACCGCGACTACGAGCTGCACTCTCTTGACTTCAGCACTGCTTTCTTGCAGGGCAGCCTGCACGAGGAGATCTGGCTGCGTCGCCCACCGGGCTTCACTGGGTCTTTTCCTCGTGGCACCCAGTGGAGCCTCCGGCGGCCAGTCTACGGTCTTCGCCAAGCACCGCGTGAGTGGCACGACACACTTAGGACTACACTTGCGGCTCTTGGGTTTCGCTCCCTCTACTGCCGACCCGTCGCTGTTTCTGCGCACCGACACCTCTTTGCCGCCGTTCTACATCCTCGTGTACGTCAACGACTTGGTCTTTGCCACAGCTGACACTGCTGGACCCGCCCACAGTGAAGTCCGAGCTCCAGAAGAGACACACGTGCACAGACCTGGGTGAACTGCGCAGCTACCTTGGCTTGCAGATCACCCGCGATAGAGCACGCCGCACCATTACCCTGACTCAGTCACACATGGTGCAGCAGGTCCTTCAGCGCTTCGGCTTCACGTACTCCTCGCCTCAGGCCACTCCTCTGCCTACTCGCCACTCGCTCTCAGCTCTGCCTTCGGATGAGTCCATAGAGTCGAGTGGCCCGTACCCAGGAGCTTGTTGGCTTGCCTCATGTACCTGATGACCTGCACTCGACCTGACCTTGCATACCCTCTTAGCATTCTGGCACGCTATGTTGCTCCTGGGAGACACAGACTGGAGCATATGGCTGCACCGAAGAGGGTGTTGCGCTACTTGTGCAGTACGCTGGGCATGGGGCTTGTGCTTGGAGGGCAGAGTCCAGTGGTCCTCACTCGGCATGCAGACGCTTCTTCGGCTGACGACCAGGCTACGCAGCGGTCGTCACAGGGTTACACCTTCAGCCTTGGTTCCGGCTCTGTTTCGTGGCGAGCTACTCGCTCGTCTTCTGTTCTCGGCTCCAGTTGTGAGGCTGAGATCTACGCAGGAGCCATGGCTGCACAGGAGCTTCGCTGGCTCACCTACCTGCTGACTGACCTCGGAGAGCCGCCTCGTTCTCCTCCAGTGCTGTACGTAGACAATAAGCCCATGCTGGCCTTGTGTCGGGAGCAGAGACTGGAGCAAAGAACAAAGCATATTGCTCTCCGCTACTTCCTTGCTCGTGAGCTGCAGCAGCGTGGTCAGCTGCGTCTTGCGTACGTGGCCTCTGAGGTCAACGGTGCTGATGTCTTCACCAAGGCACTTGCGCCTTGTGATCATCAGCGCTTCTGTACTCAGCTGGGTCTTGGACCTGCCTTGCCTCACTTGCTCACCTCTTGACCTTGCTTGTACTGCTACATATATATATACACCTGCTCTTGCTTGTCTAGCCTTATATATATATATGTACTCCTGCATATGAACTGGCCTTGTGGCCTTGAACTTGTGCTCGGAATGTGTGGTGACTTTGTGATCCACCCTGAGCTTGCTTTGCTTTGCTTTGCTTGACTGGTCTTGTGACCCCTTGTTCTCCCCCACTTTGCCTATGGGGGTGTGTCAGAACATTATAGCTTATACATTTGTGTAGGCTATAGTGGGGTAGCCCATAAGGGGTACAACCCAATTAGGGTTAGTACTTGTACCCAACTGTTTCATAGTTCAATTATTCCTTGTTTCTTCTCAATATCACGATGTGCGATATAGGTATGCACAGTTTGATATAGGTATAATGGCAAAACGCCGGTAGTGATAACGTCTCTCAAATTTATAAACATAGTTTTATATTAATAAACCAGATCACACACATATTCGAGCATCACATATGCGCGCTCGTATAGGTAAGAATGCGGTTTTATATGAGCGCAATCTTACGTGACCGCGTCTGATTGGACGCACAAGGTCAGAAAAGGCCCCACGCATAACGTCGACCAATCAAGCGCACTCTGTAATTGGTCGCGCGTACTGACATCCGTGCAAGTGAGTATATGATCGGGGAATCATATAACTATGCGCGGATTGGTTACGATATGGACTGAAATTGAGCGCAACTGTTTGCCTAGATTACCGTGCTGATTTTTGTCGCGTATCCGAACAGTGACGGCGCCGCCCTCGTGCACGTCTTTTCGGGTGCGTCATGTCAGTAGATCTGCACTGTGGATGCCCGATTGATCCTGGAGAGTGTTACAGGCGCGTTCGCCTGGGGGGTTATGGGCGCACTGACCCGCTACTGAAACAAGCCCTTTTATCCCAATGGTCTAGTGGTTGGGATTCTGAAATGGTATCAGAGCGGTCTCGGGTTCGATTCCCGGTGTATGCACATGTAGGCCATTGCCGCTGTGCTTAGTCCTGGGCCTCCTATTGTGGGGGGTGTCAGTAGATCTGCACTATGGATGCCCGATTGATCCTGGAGAGGGTTACAGGCGCATTCGCCTGGGGGTTTAAAGGCGCACTGACCCGCTACTGAAACAAGCCCTTTTATCCCATGGTCTAGTGGTTGGGATTCTGACACGTCACACTTTCGCGGGAAGAGACAAGTTCGACGTAAGAATTTCAGGGCTAAAAACCGGTTTTGGGTAATGTGCCTGATAAAAAAAATGCCAGAGGAACCTCTGGCAAGACCACTCGAGCAATTATCATCGAATTGTCCGACCACGGTAGCAATTCAAGGCCACGTGTGCAACGGCAAATCACCGTTTCCGTTTCTGGAGAAATTCTCTCGGCAAATGCGAATGCTATGCGAAAGCGATTGATGAGCTGCGAAAGAATCTGCAACTTCTCGAGCGAATCGTTCGCTCGGCGAACGTGTGCCCAAGTTCAGGTAACCCTAGCCTACCGTCAAATTTGCAGTGCTGCTCCTAGGTAATGCCACGTGTGTACACTACCACTTGGGGAAGGAGGGAGGCAATGGACTGTACTGTACCAGCCCACTCCAGTCCGTTTTGGTTGACGATCCAATGTTTATTAGGGTGACGGGTGCAAACGTTTTGGGAAGACCTCGCCCGAATCCCTCTGAGGAAACCTTTCGCCCCTGCGGGTTTTCCTCGGAGGGATTTTCGATTTCCCGCAGTCGCCTAGCGGGGCACGCGAGGGGCGGGAGCCACCCCCCCCCCCTCCCGCCCGAAAACGGGCACCCCCAGCTGGCGCCAGCTGCTGATGACGCCAGCAACCCGCGCCCTCGAGCTGGCTGTGGTCCCCCTCCCAACCGAGCCCAACCCCTCGCTTGGTTCGTGGACGGGTTCCGTCCGGTAACCCACCCATCCTCGCCGAGCGACGCATCGCCGACGGAACCAGTCCGCGAAATTTCGCCGGCCAGACGAAAGCGACGCCCATCTGCGCCGCGCTCCACCCGCTCTCGCCCTAGACGGGCCCGTTTCGTTCAAGCCGCTCGATCTTGGTGACGTGTCGAAGGCCCCCTCCCCGAACCTTGGAAGGGGCCTTTCAGCTGCATGCAAGGCGGCCCACCCTATGCTACCAACAACCAAGTTTCACGTCGAGGCCAATAGGGCCCCGCCGGCCTCCGCGAAGAGCTCCTCCCTCCTCCTCCCGCGTCTCGGAACGCGCCCTGCCTCCTCGCCCTTGAACCCCCCTGGTCCGTCGCGGTGGGAGGGATGGCAAACAACTAATATCCTGCGTTCGGTCTCATTTTGTTGGAATCACTGAACAGGAATGAAACGAACTAGCAGTGAAATGAGTACAAGTACCTAACCCTAGAATTGTGTACCCCCTATAGGCTAACCCACTGTAGCCTAAACTAACACAACATATATAATGTTTGACACACACCCCCCATAGGCAAAGTGGGGGAGAACTAGGGGTCACAAGACCAGTCAAGGCAAAGCAAGGCAAAACAAGCTCAGGGTGGATCTCAAGGATACCACACAAATTCCAAGCACAAGCAAGTGGTCACAAGACCAGTTCACATGCAGGTTTTATAATAGAGCAAAAGGTACAATGATCACAACCTAACAAGAGTAAACATGCAAGTATTATATGGAGATCTCAGTACAAACGGACTCAAGAAGTAAGCAAGTGAGGTCCAGTAGGCACAAGGCCAAGAAGAGTGCAAAAGCGCTGATGGTCACTGTGAGAATAA